>NW_010589522.1:241148-302139 GCF_000705375.1 Tinamus guttatus
GGATCCTCAGATACTTTTCTGCAGAACTGCCCCCTTGCCTACACTGGTATCTGGGGTTACTCCTTCCCAGGTGCAACATTTTGTGCTTCTCCTGTTGAACATCATGAGGTTCCACTCTGTCCATTTCCCCGTCAATGTTCCTCTGAATGGCAGCAGAACCCGCAGGTGTGCCACGCCTCCCAGTTTTGTATCATCTGCAAACTTGGTGAAAGTGCGTTCAGTTCCATCACTGAGGTCAGTAATGAGGATATTAAACAGTACTGGATCAGTATGGAGCCCTTCTGGGACATCACAGGGTAAATAACCTTTGGCTAAACTTTGTGCTGGTCACCACAGCTACTTGAGTCCTGCAGTTCAGCCAGTATTCAGTCCACCTCACTTTTCACTTATCTACACCATAGTCTAGTAACTTAAGAACTCTAGCAATAACGTTGAAAATAAGTAATTTCTTTTTGTGTATCCATATTCTCTTGAGTTAGTACAAGCAGCCCATCTAGACAACAGCACCCTCATAAGATAGTGCAAGACTGGAATCTTATGTGGGCATTCTTGAGGTTGCTTATGTACTGTAGTTGGAAACCAGAAGGCTGCTGAAGGGTTGGCAGTTTTTAAAATAGATAAATAAAATTTGTGGCTTTAATCTAGTTATCAAGTTGCCATGCATTCTCAAACTCTTTTTTAACTTACACGGCCCACAAGGCACCAACATGGATTAATTAAATTTCCTATTTTGTATCTTTCTTCTCTGTATGAAGCTATAAAAAATAGCTGCTGAGCGTTTGTGCTTATGTTTATGCTTGTCAGCAGACACAGTCTGGCAGCAGACTGCAACTTGACAGTCACACTTTGCTGATATTTTTTGATTGGCAAATTTCCACTGAGGTTTTCACATTCACAGTCTTCTTTTTCATC
This sequence comes from Tinamus guttatus, assembly GCF_000705375.1. Next base: position 242,061 of record NW_010589522.1, read on the forward strand.
TTTAAAGATTTTTTTTTCAGAACTGCAATTTTGGGAAGTAATCTCTACTGCAAAATCACGTAGGCAAAGCTTTAGTGGTTACTGCATCTACATAGCAAAAAGATTTTATGGAAATGTCTTACAGTATTTACCAAAGTGATTTAAATATTCTGATGAAGTAGTTTGTTTGGCCATCATAACTGCATTTTACTAGAAGTCTTTGTCAATACTGTTTTACCTGCAAAGCCTTTGAAAAATACTACAGGCCTGAATATTTTTGTGGCTATATTGATCTTTTGTTATCTTGTAATGTTAAGCTCTGTTTTGGACAGTGCAAAACTTTTTCTAGAATATGTCGTATGCAATCCAAAATGTCACTGAAAAAAAATTCTGAATAGGTATTTCCTCCACAATATTTTTCATGGTGAAAACTGTGGAATTTCCACACAGAGCCACTGTACCTTAAACTATTACAACACCCTTTCTATGTACATACCACAATTTTATATAAATTTAAAATTATTTTCTTCACCTGAAATTCCTCATCTATCTATTCACAAAAAACTGAGGGCTCCTTTAAAGGTGATTTAGCATGGAGCATGGCATGGTTCTGGCTACTCTTAAAGAGTGGAAGCAGAAGAGTGGTTGTGTAAATGCTGCCAGCCAGATGGGTGCTTAAACCTAGGTGATGGAAGTTGTACCCATGGAACTATGAACAGATTTCTTATTTTTATTTTGTAAAAACAACTGGCTAACATTACATATTTTGGTGTTTTCTGCCTGTATAATTCCAACCTCAGCTATGATTCTGTTTTACAGAAAGAAAGAAGTCAGAGTAGTTTTGATTCTTGTCTTCAAGTTAAAACAACTTTGTTATTTGGCTAATTTTCACTCCGAATCTTTCAGTCTCAATGACATAAAACTTCTCCAGTGTGAAAGCTGAGACTGAAGAATCATCTACAGTGGCTTAGAGATGCCGTTCAGGAAATAATCAGTGAAATCACGCAGAGCTTTTGTGAAGATATTTTTTAAACACTTTCCCATTAGGTAAAAAAATATGTCTTAACTTGTTTCTTTGAGGAAAAGCACTCATTACAACTCATTGCTTGTCTCCCTAAAAATACTTAAATTATGGACCAATTTAAGCAAATATCACCACAGTATTATCAAAGACATGCAGCTCTTCAATTTTGGTGAAAACAAATTGCTAAGTAGAGAACAGTTAGCATCATCTTTATGAGTTGTTAAAGTGATAGAAGGAAGAAGGTGTTTCCATGAAAGAATACACAAATCCATAGATAACACACTTTTGTTCCCATGTTCAAAAAACAACCTTTTCTGCATAAATACAAAATGTACATATCTGGCACACATAACATTTATTTGGCTCTTTTAATATGGCAACTTTTTTTTTTATGTGCTCAATTGCCTACACAACTATTTTGAAATCAAGTTTTCGAAATTTTTGTACTTGCCTTCTTTCCAGCTGCCTTTACAGGAGGAAAGATGCCAGAATCACTGCTGGTGAGGTCTGAGCTCAGCCAAGTGAAATGTTGTTAAAGTAAGCCAAATCTAACTCAGTTTTTCTAAGTATTTATGGAAATTAATGAAGTCGCTCATGAGAAAAAAAAATGACCCAGTTTAAAAAAGAATGACAACAAATAGACCTTATTCCCAATTTCCTATCATTCTTTGCTATAGTTTGCTAATTATTTTTCTGTACAAGTAAATATTTTCATTTGATTCAAGAGATTCTCTTGGGAAAAATGTAAGCAGAAGACACTATGATATGATACCAAATATAGCATTACAGTGAATATTGCTGACTTCTTTTCTGAAAGATGTAAAACACAGTAGACCAAGGGTTATTGGAATGAAAACTTCAGAAAATAAAGGACTGGCACTCAGGACCTGCAGTAAGTTATTTCTCAAATGTAACAATGCATTTTGAATGAAAGTTATAGGATAAAAGTCAGTAATAAAGTTGAATGGGTAGTTGTTTCGTGAAATCAATTTAACCAGGGAAGAACTTCCTTTTAGAAAGTTCAGATAAGTTTCAAGTCAGCTTAGGAGAGTTTTTTCTAACTAAAAATAAAATTATCTGAACCCTTGTTTGACTGAAATCAGCAAAACCTTGTTTCACTGTACTATCCTGAAATAGTGCATTCTAAATCAAGAAAAGGGAGTTTAGTCGAAGTACTGTTTCATAGAAGTTGCACTATGGGCCTCATGCTCTTCATAAATGGACAGCATTCTATAAAGGACCATGTCTCCTATTATTCAGAGCACATGTGCCAAGTCAGCCTAGTTAGCCCTGACAGTCATGTGAGTATATGGACATCAGAAGAGAATCATTTCACTTAGCTCAGCTCTTAGGAGAAAATGACAACATCTGCCTAAGGTTGTGATGATGTTTATTCATCTAAACTAACTTATTTCAATAAATTACAAGGAAATACTTGAAAAGTGGTGAGAGATTTCTTTTTAATCAAATTGCAGAATAAAATATTTCAGCAGTCCAAAAAGAAAACCTGCTGGAATTCCCATTCCACAGTTTTTGAAATGACAACATTTCTTTGAGGTTCAGGGAAAAGCAAACATGTAAATGATGGGATTTTCCCAGGACTGAATTTCTCAGCTTGTTATCAGCTCTTCTTCAAAGTAATATGAACTACAACTGTGTCTAAATGTGCCATGACTGTGTCCAAATACCAAATAAGAAAAACATTTGCTTCAAGTCTATTTGATAGTGGGTGACAGATAATCTGATACTCTGTGATCTTTTCAAGAAGGAAGCGTCTTCTCAGACTTCCTCTAGATAAGAATTGTCCTCTGTCATCTGCACTCAGCCCTCAAAGTCTTACAGAATAGTACTGTAACAAGGAACCACGATCAAGGCTGTCAGGTGCCCTGGTGATTAACAATAGTTTGAAATAGCTTCACTAATAATCCTCTACTTCTTACTTGAAAAAAAAATGCTAATTTTCAGTCATCAGGCTTGTGGAGAAAAAAATAAAAAAAATAAAAAAGCAAAAGCAAATATTTTAATCATATCAATTGAGTTTATATACATTTACGTATTTTCAGTATTTTTTTTCCTCTTTTACCAAGAAGAAAAGAAAGTAGTAGTATCCACTTTTTTTAGCTTACTAAGGGCAACTCATAACTATGGGCTATGAAATTCAGGGAATTCTGCTTTTTGTGCATGCTAGTATTCCAGTACATGCAAACCGAGGGTGACTTCTAAGTCTGGAGAAGATTTTTTTTAAAAACCTAATTAGCCATTGAGGAGAGCTTTGTAACAGAGTTGCAGCATTGCTGGTGCCAAACACTAGAAGAATCAGAAATCACTTTCAGACTCAGAAATTTGCTTAGTTAAAAGGATTTCTGTGTACTGACTTAAGCTGTTTTGCTTTGTTTTATCCATGTTTGCATATATATAGTTATTGTGGCTCAGATGCCCGTAATCAAGCACACAGTGGAAACTTTATTGAAAAAACACTGGGACTTTCTCTGTAGGTGAAAATTAGGAGATCCAAGGTACCTATGGCACTAGGCAGATGTGGATCATGCACCAATATTTATGCACCTGAAAGTGACATATGTGCCTTTGAGTATTATGCATAGTGCACTATGTATATTCCCTGTTAACATATTTACATTTTCTCCCCCCTCAATCTCTTCCTGTAATAATGAAGATAAAACATTTGATAACTTAAGAATTATAACTTTCACTTAGATCATTTAACTTTGCCTTTTGGGATATCATCATACCAGGATATTTGCAGACAAACTGTGAGAGTTTGCATCAGTAAATCAGTAAAGTGATATGTGTGAACGAAGGCTCTCACAAAGCTTCACAGTGAAATGCATTTTAAAAGCTATTATAAATCACAGTCACAGGTAGCTGAACATACTTTCTGTTCAGCTAAAAAAAACCTGTTGGATAAGAGAGAAAGCTTCACAGCAAAACATGGAAATGCAAAACAAGGGCAAAGAAGAAGGGGCAGAGGACAGAGGTCAGATTTCCCCTTTAAAAATAGGGCTAAGGAAAGCTTAGATGAAAGATTAGTAAGGCTGGAGGGAATGCCATGGAAAAAATGTCACCAGGCATCTGACCCTCTGTGCCTTCACTGGAGTCTGCATCTGTGGAGGAGTGGCAGCAGCAGCCTCCATTGGTATTACAGCTCCTGTTTGGGTCTAAAATAAGGTTTTTGGCCTAGATACTATGTTCTTATAAAAACAGAGGATGCCAAAAGTGTGTATGTATATCTGTATCTATGCGCATATCACAGCATGAGACCTAGAGGCTATTAATCAGTGAATTACTCCATCTGCATGGTATTTCTTGTGTGACTGTTCCTAGAGCTCTCTAGCTACAGACATTTGCGCTTCACCAAGCACAAGCACATTCTGCAATTTTTGCTAGAAACAATACTGCTTTACATCCCAGAAAATTCAGTAGAGCTCTGGAAAAAAAGAAAAATTAAAAAAAGAAACAGAAATGCATCGCTATACATATTCCAGAGTGCAGAAGGTTTTAAATGTTTCATTACAGGTCAGAAAAGAGCGAAAGGTCCCACTGCACTAGCACAAAAAGTTAAGCTTTTAAGAATCCCAATGTCATTACACGGTAGTACAGATAAAACGAAGTTTCAGTTCTTTATAGCAGGACAGAACTGGTAATAGGGACCATAATTTGTGCATTTGTTTTGCGTAGAAAATACCCAGTAGCAGAAAGTAATGAAAATGAACACAAAAATGTCCAAAGCCTGGATTCAACAACTACCCAAAAACTATCTATAGCAACAGTTCTCTCTAGTCAAACTAGCACACCAGAGAAACTGAGAGCTGAGGATTAACAAGTAAGTCATATCCCACCAAGCAGTCTTTCATTTGGAGTCTCTTTCAGCTTTAGCTGCAACTATGTTCTGTTTAATTTTGTCAGAACTTCAAGGCAGTGAAGTTTTCTCAACTCTTAATCTGAGAAAGGACAAAATTTGGAATTTCTGAACAACATTTTGGGCATGGCTCCAGCTCCAAAAAAAAAAAAAAGAAAAAGAAAAAAAAAAAGCATTCAGAGCTGGTTTGTGATTTGCCTTTTCTTTGCTCCCAGAACATTCCACTCAGTAGGTTGAGTAGAAAGTGGAACAAATTTCTATCCAATTTATGCCTGTGCACATAGAGTTAAAATTTACAAACATAAAGCTATATGAGAAGGAAATCTTTCTTCCTCTGTGTCTGTGTGTGACTGCAACATACTCCCGGTATTTATGACCAAAATTAGGAAGGTATTCTGAGCCTACAAAGACCTGAGAGTGTGTATTTTAATAGAGATCCCTCACAGGAAGCATTGTGGTGCTATTGAGCAACGCATTCAGACACTTACTAAAACCACCATTTGATCCTCCAGAGAATTAAATTAGAGCAGAGCTTTTTGCAATAATCACCTGATCAAAATAACTTGCTGTAGCCATCACTTATAAGGGTAACTGTCCTAAGCAGTAGCTCACATGCTATTTTCTATTAGACGTAGTGGCAAAGGAAAGCAAATTATGCAATGAAACGCATCCTAATCTCCAGGTAAGGGAGAGCATGGCTCTCTTGAACATGCTCCACTGCTGCAAGACACAGCAGGATTCCCTTTGCGCTGTACGGACTACACTTTTGGGAAGACGGAAATGGGACATAGGAGGCCTCTAAACTGTCAAATGACAGTCACCTCGCAGTGCTCCTCTGTACTGGGTTTAAGTGCATGCACTCCACTGCTTGCAACCTATCTTGCTCCTGAGGGTCTCTCCAGGAATGAATAAGGCGCTTCTCCAAGACAAAGCCTATGGGTGACTTTCACAGTGGTTTACTACTTTGAGGTTATTTATAGGCAGCATGACTGAGACTGGTGCCAGGTCTGACTCTTTCTGCTTAACGGTTCTCCAAAACTCTTCTAGGAGGTCTAACATGCTAAGTTACCCCTTATCCAGAACTACCACACAACAGGTACTATCTCCACGGTGTTTTACATCACCATAGATGACTGCGATGGAGGCAACAAATTATTTTGGCTTACTGAACTGAACTGAACTGAAAATGCACACAAAAACACCGGGACAGTTGACAAAGTGTTGCAGATATTATTAGCCTTCTCCAGAAGAGGGATGTCTAAGTGGTGTGGATAGGAGCCACCTTGTCCCATTTAGTCTAGATCCCGCTGGTCACTTTGTGAAGAAGTAATTAGAAATATAGACATGTATAATGGGGGAGAGAAGACAAAAACAAAACACTTTGTGAATGCACTCTCCTCTGCAAGCCTCTTCATCTTTGCAAGACTCTGGGCATTACGCTTGGCACTGAACCATCTGTTAGTTCAGTGGGATAAAGGAGCCAAAATGATACCTGACAAAATAGAGGAAATTCCAGAAATAGTAATTTATGGAAGTTCCTGAAAGCTACAGGAACACATTGTGGAATATTAAAAAGTGCCTTATTACTTAACATAAAAATCATCTGTAGTAGAAAATCTGGATGTAACCGTTCATCTGTCCAAAAGCTTAATGCTTTGGAGGAAGTGGGAGTAGGTTAAAGAAGAAAAAAAAAGGGATTCAGATTGCTTTAAAAAGGAATCCAATTTTCTTTTTTTTTTCCTCATTGACAAAAAAAAATACATTTCATTCATTTCATTTGTTGTTGATCTAAAAATTCAGTTTAACCATGAAACAAATATATTGGCTCCACCTTATCAGAAATAAAGGAAGTAAAAACAGCTCCATCTCATAAGGGAGAAAGAAATAGAAGCACCCTTAGCCTGCTGGTCGTGCCCCCTGCACATTACAGAAGCCTGCACCGTCCTCTGCTCAATCGGCCCAAATAGTCATGCCCAAGAAGAGCATTCTAACTCTCATGTACAAAGGTTTCTGAAGTAGCGTGCTCTGCACTTGATCTTATAAAACTGCTCATTGCAGAAAATTTGTAAACATTCATTGAGCAAATTATAAAGAATTACTATCTAGTTTTATGCTTCAGGTACTCATCAAGAAGGACAGGCATATGAATGTGTCTACACTGAGCTAGGCATTTGAGTTTGCACTAGAATTAATGGAATTTGTTAATTTTGTTTATCCTAAAGTAGCTGCATAGGGTCTAGTTTCTCTCTTTCTCTCTTTCTCTCTCTCTTTCTCTTTTTTTTTTCTTTTTTTTTCTTTTTTTCTCTAGCATAATTTCTATTCAAACTTACTGTTCTTCAATTCAAGCTTTTCTTTGGATACCCCTTCCTGCCACAGATTCTTTTATGTTGTATTACATATTTTTTTCCATGGACTGTTAAAGTGTGTGGAATTTACTAATGTTTTGATAACCAAAATCTCATCAAATCGCTCTGATTCTTGAAACTAAACCAGAGGATCTCCCCCAGTTTTTCATGAAACAGAAGGGTGTTGCGGCATGTTTCTTTTTAGCAAGCTCTCCTTAAGTGATATATTTAGGAGGTATGAGGGGAAAGAACTGGGCAGTCCTTTATTTATCTTCCCAACAGGTGCAGCACAGGGAGGCACGAAGGCAACATTTGCTCATTTTAGTTCTGCCAAGTACAAAGCACCCTCTGGCCTGCTGAAAAGCCACTTCTCTTCTTTCCCTTGAACTCAATGATTTTTTGATTTTGGTGAGACTATTTTAAGTAGTTTTCCTGTGCCTAGCCAGCCGCACTGCTTTACACACACAGCGGGTTAGCTTTTCCACTCGATCAGAATCTCAGCAAGCCAGGCCAATCTATAATTATGCACATGTGATTGCATTAAAATAAAAGGAATTGTATTGTATAAGGAAAATAGAATGCTTTTCCTCCAATTTACACCATAACAGCAACAACGACAAACAAAAAGGCCCAAACCAAACCGATGTGGGGATTTTTTTTGGCCAGTGTGGGCTGTTTTTCAAGCCCACAAGATATTTCAAGATAATGTAACTGGAAAAGGAGTCTTAAACTTCAGAAAGGTGGAGGCGGAAGGTCAAAAAACAAATCAGAGGCAGACTGATATCTCCGAAGGAAGTGTGGGAGCACCACTTGGAAATTAGCTGGGGGAGGACATACACAGTCCAAGAACCAACCAGCTTCCAACATGCAACAAGATCCATGCAGGAGGACACCCGGCTATAGAGCTCAGCACGGCAGCAAGGTCCACCCTGTTGGATCCAATTACAATAGCTAGGCGTAAGTTTGCTTTCTATTTGTAAAGGCTTTAAATTTATTACTAGAGGTGATGAAGAGAAACTTTCTGAAGAATTGATAGGGAAAATAAGATAAGGGGTTAGGGTTTCCTCCTTCCCTCTTCTACCTGCAACACATAAAGAAGAGGAAATTTTTTTTTAGAGAGCTGCCAATGCTAGTATCATTGCAAATCTGCCACCAGAACTCATCATTTTAATACATGACATGAACGGACCCATTTTCTGGGTGAGTGGGGTCCAAGACTGGAGCCAGTTAGAACACTGAGAATGCATTTTGCAGTCGGTCCTGCAGGGGGAAAGCGATGATGGCAGAAGATAAATGCCTAGATGTTTTCCTGGTGCCTTACCGAAGCATGTGCCTGCGCAGCAAGGACAGCAGCAGCTGCACTGCCCATTTTGGTGCCATAACAGAATGTGTGTGCAGGTCCAGCCTTCTGGGTGAAAAGCACTAAGCAAGCTTTTACGATGTTCACATGCTGGGTTCTTGAATTTTCGGAAAACTTTCTATCAACAAGGTTAATTTTGACAAAGGCTAACCCATATACTTAAACAGAATTTCCATTTACCTTTCTTTCAGCTCTGAAAAAAAAAAATCTAAGTTTGAAAATAAGGTGTTGAAAGAAATTATACTTTAATGATCTTTCATCCATTCCTGGTCCTGATTGAGTTCCCATTGAAAAGCTGGATACTCGAGGTAGTATTCAAGTAGACCTTGCAAATCTTTAGGAAATGAGACTGGCAGTCAGTTCATAAATTCTTGGCTTAAAATTTGGAATGGTCACTTAACTCATGACCATGAATTATTTCCTAGCCTGGAAAGAATAAATATGGCAAATTTACAGAGATGCCCACTGGAGACGGACTGGCACCTGTGCTTGTGTGATGATGCCCACAAATAGTTTGAAACTGTTGCTTTTGATAGACTTGGCACTTCTACAAGAGCGTGGCCAAATGTCATGGCCTGTGACAGTTTAAGAGGGCAGCTAATTAACGGACATCTCTTATTATGAATATTAGTAAAAGAGGGGAGAGAAGAGGATTGGCTGAACCATTATAATAAATTACAGGAAGTATTTATATGACGGAGGGCTATTTGGTTAGCCACCTGGAAAACTAAAGGCTATTCAAGTTAACTGGACTGGTAACTGCCCTGATGATCCTAGTCATCCACTGGGAATAGTTTTCGGGATGTCCACTGATGTAGTCTTCCCCTTGTGAGTGAGAAATTTTAAACAGTCAGAACTGTCTTACAATGACATAACCATTTACCCCAAGGAAGCCACAGCAGATAAAATATATAGGACTTTGACTTTCTAAGAGTAACAAAGGCCCTAAATCCTTGATTATGGAATCTGGTGTGTACAGAGACAAATTCCAGTCAGCTGAAGAGCTCCAACAACCTTCTCTCAGTTGAGTGTGTGCACTGTGGGGCTACCCTCTCACCAAATCAGGAAATTTCCCACTTGGGTAATTTAATAATCTTAAAATAGCTCAGTGAGCATTTGTCTTGAGAAAAGCCTGGGAGTTTGCAACATTACTCCCTCTGCAAAATATAGCCATTTATTCCAGTGGCATAAAATGCAATAATCTCATAAATGAGATTTTCTCAATTTTCATGTGTTAGCGAGTTTCTGATTTCACAGTTGCTTGCTCCTCTTAACCCTACAAGGACCTATGAGAGTAAGGGGCATGGGATCTCTCGTGTAGCTTGCTTCTTCTGGAAATGGCAGAAGAAACCTACTGCTAAGGTGCTTCTGTGATGCCTCCCTTTTTCCTCCTTTTTATTTCAGTTAGCCCACCAGCTCCCCAAACGTTTCTCAGTCCTTCCAGTGGTGCCTGCCAAAGCATAGTCAGTCTAGATAGCCCAAAGTTAATCTTTATTAATTAATTACCTTCAATCCCTCACATGTTGGGAACTGCTTTGAGAACAGGCATTTGACAGACACGGTGGTCTAAGTTCTCACCGGTAGACTGACTGTCAGAACTAGAAGTGGTACTGTACTATTAATAGTACCTTACTACTAGTAACCTACTAGTACAGTATGACAAGTACTCCTACCCACTCAAGTGAACTGCTGATCTGTCAGATGACTTTAGGGACCAGCCAACCTCTTAGTTATAGCAAGATAAATACTGCAGTTGAGCTGAGTGCAGTAAGGAGGCACCACTCTATAACCCGTATGTGTCAGTTTTCCAGAGTTCATTCTTATCTGGGAACTTTAGCTTCATCAGGACCTAAGGTTTTAATATTTTGTCTTATGTCACCGAATACTGACTCAACCCAAAGCATTTGTATGTATTTATGTTCAAAGGTACTAAGCTAATTTTTTAACACAACCTTGGAATTGCATTTGGATTCATTGTGTTGTAAGAACATCTTTGAAGCAATCTGTTCTTAAACAGAAAGATATCCTTAAAAACATGAGCCTCCATACAAATTTTCTTCATATTATATTTCTTTTAAAATCACAGAAATGTTTCATTTTTTATATATATAGTCACAGACTGCATTCAGATTAAACTGTGCAACATCCAGGCAAATAAGATCAAATAAAAAGGACACTTAATACATGTGTAAATCATTTGCATTACAAATAAGACACTTTAGAAGGGGCTTGGCTCTAAGCTTGATATACAGGATTAGGCTCTTGTATTAATACATGCACTTGGTGCAGCTATTTTCAGAGAGAGACTTCATCCATCATTGTCCTCGAGCACTAAGGAGAGCCAGTAAGTAAAATGATCATGCTGGTCTGTCAACACTACTTGGTTAAGGCTCAATCTTGCAAAAAGCTTAGTTTTCATGTCTGAACCCCAACAAGGTGCTGAAACTGTAAAATGCTCATAAAAGTTGCTCTGCTCCTGCCTTCCACAAAACTAGAAAATATTTCAAAAATAAAGCAAATTCTACTCATGTGTCAATGTTAAATCAAATGTAATTATTCATTCTACAAATATGGACCTGCCAGATATTTCACAACTGATGAGAAATAAATGCTATTTCACGACTCCTTTCCAAAAAAATATCTTTAAGAATGAACTTGGTTTTGCATTTTGGGCATGCATTAGGGAACCTGTCTATAAGCCCCTGTACTTCCGAAGTATACAGTCTGTATATTTATGATTTAATAAAGGCTGTGCATATTGTCAATGCTAAACAATAATTACCAGAATTTCTCAAAGTGACTGAGCATGAAAAAAAAAATTAAATCAAAGGCTGGAGAAGTAATGTAACTGTAAGAAGCTTATTTAGTTTAAATTTCTAAAACAGTAAAAAATAAAGGTCAGTTTTTAAAAAGCCATAAATTAATAGTCTCCAAACTTTTTCCATATATTTTCTATGTTACCTGTGCCTCCAATGGGAAACTTGTATCTTGCTAACAGACTACAGAATTGGATTAATTTCTGTGAACTTTACTGCAGAAAAGAATACAATAAAGCAGCCCATATTGTTGGTCTTGTTATCCTCCTGAAGATTGTCACAATAATTTCTCTAGTGTGGCAAAGTATATCACTGAGGTTTGACTTGTGTAGAAAAGCTTGCTAGATTCTTTATTTATGCATGATACATATAGATTGTTTTTTACCAAAAACTTAAATCTGATTCACAAGCACTCTGCTTCTATTTAACAACCACCTTATTTTCAAGACACTAATAAAAAATATAGGTACATGCTGATTTTTTAAAAAAGAATAACAGTTTATATCCTGTTTTCCAGAGTCAAGCTATCTTAGCTATAGAGACCACTAAATGCCCTATAAAAATCTTTAGTCTTTAAAAAGTAAATGAAATATTTGCTCAAATAAGTTATTTCTTTGTATCTCTGCTAAACCATTGTTTTCGTCTAAGATAGCTGAAGGTCAAGTTTTTCTGTGCTACACACCTGCCTGAAATTAATTTTGTAGCTTAAAAGGAGCAACAATCTGTGATTGTATAATGGTGCTATGAGGTTTTCTCTTTAAAATATCACTTCTTATTTAAACCATGCAAGATGGTATACAGGGCATTTTTGTGCGTATTCATAAATCATGTAATTAAGAAATGCTCGGATTATGTTTTTTATGCTTACCAGCTTTCGTGGTGGGTTCCGGCATTGTTACAAGAAATCTTTATTCCCAATGAGTTTCAGTCTTTCAGATACAGTAAGTAGTAGCCCCAAGTCCAGTTGAAAGAGGATGCAGATCAGTATGACAAGCAGAGGGGGAGAAGAATTCCTCTGCTTTATATACTGCAACTGAAATATCAATCAAAATAGCACCTCCTCTCTTTTCAGTGCAAACACTCTGAAAATTGACAGTTATGGGAACCCCTCTCACATCTGTTGTCTGTGGCTTCGGCTCTCTTGGCTTTTGGAAGGAATCTCTGCTGCATTGCACGGGGCTGATGAGAACATCTATAACTTTCTAAATTGAGCAGCAACCCTCTCTGTAGCACACAGACACGCGCACACATGCAGACAGAGCTTGTACGAAAGGCCACTGCCAAGCTATTGAAGAATCTCCTCAGCCATGCAAAATTATAGGGACTCCCTGTATACGTTTGCCCTTTTTCCACTACGCAAAAGGAGAATATAAATATGAAACGTATGCCTAAAAATCACATTATTTTCCTCTTTTGAGAGAAAGTGATATTCGAAAATGAAGGAGTGAGAAGCAGAATACTTTGTGATATTAAGGAGGAAAAAGGATTCCTGTGCTCCACGCTTCCCTCTGTTTATACTCTCTATACTTTCTTGTGTTGCCATCCTCATTTGGGCTTCGACAGAGACTCTAGAGTCCCTTTCAGCACTGCTGCCTCATTAACTGGAGAGGTCGGTGCTTGCTGAGAGAGGAGCTACTCTCCCTTCTACTCATCCAGGAGATACAAAAAGCCTTGTTTGCCAAGCCAGGAAACAAGACAGAAGGAATGGAAATACAATCTGTAGCACTGAGCCACTAAACTAAGCCTTTGGGCTGCCCTCCTCTTAAACTCCTACTTAAGCTATGAATATGTAGGCAATGGAAATGCAGGTCTAGTTAATCAGGGGTACTAGGATTTATTTTCTCACTCCCTTTGGGGATTTTGAGACACAACTGTAGCAATTAATGGAAGAGATAAGGAGATCCTCAAAGGTTTCACACTATTAAAACATGTCTTCCCACACATGAGTAAGAAGCAAATGCTACTAGACAGTTTGCACACCGACTAAATACACTCAAGTGTTATGGAAAACAGACTTGACATCCCTATATAGGAGTCAGAGATGGAAGAGGCCTGTCAGGTCATCTTGCTTGATTATCCTCCTGCCCACGCATAAGTGTTTTCCCAACTAAGTTTTCTGGCTTTTTATTCTTATATATTCTTTTTATACTTTATACCTTATATGGGATAGAAATTTCATTCCTCTCTAAGAAACTACTGCCACCTGCTATTTCTTAGCACCAGGTTTCTGCCCTGCTAATTGCGATATTTTATTTGACTGATCCAGGTGCTCACAAAATAACAGAGAAAGGTTATTAGGCCTACAGGAACCTAAACCCTCTTTGTTTCATATCACCATGTAGATAAACCTCCTTACATCACTGAAATATTTCCTGTCTTTGGAAATCAAACAGAAAGCTGTCCTAGGAATGTAACTGGGGATTTTGTACCCGTGTCTGATTGTGGTGGGACTGGGGAGTCCCTGTATACACAAACCTAAAAACGTTGCAGAGACTATTTTTTTGTTGTTGTTCCTCAGCTGTTATCCCCACTCAGGCAATGAACATTGTGATGACCGATGAGTGGAATGAGAGAGGGATGAGAGAGCATTTCTTGGCTGGTTGTCTGCAGCACAGTGTTTCCTGAATGGACTCTTGTGAGATGCAAAGGCAATTCACTTTGCATTTCACCTACAGGTGCCACCGCAGTAGATGTAGGCGTTCATATCTGAATGTGTCTTGCATTAGCACCGAGGAGGGAATCAGGTTTTTCATAGGGAAAGTAAAACACATTTTATTTGTTTCAATCCAATCCCCAGATCAATCCCTGCCTCAAATAGGTACACATACACTATTCAGGAAAAAATTAAAAAGGTCGATAAGTGCTTTCAGGAGACATCCCCAATTCTTTCTGAACCATTGTTTAGGCTATTGGCAGAGATGACAGACTTCATTCGTTTGGACACTTCATCTGCTTTTGAAGTAGAAGCTAATTCACTCATATTGTGAATTAGCTAAGCATCTTCTGTGCTGAACACACAAATCCAGAGCAAGTGAAAGGGCTGTGAATCGCCCATGGACACCCTCAGACCTCAGCTCAGGCGAGCTACCAAATGACTGAGCCAGAACCTCCTCAGCAATTCTGAGATGGAAAGAACTAAGCTCCAGCTTGTTTCCAGCCCACCTTCTGTACCTCAGGGCATTGGAGGCTGTGGTTTTCCCAAACATTGTTTTCTTGGTTTACCCTATTACTAAAAGCATTTACTGTTTTGCATGGCCCGCCTCATGGCTCTGGGTGAAAAAGGGCCTTCTCATAACTCCTTCCCTAATTTAGCTTGCTATCTTGTATTTTACTTTTCTGTATAGTGAACACATTCTGACCAAATTTCATCTTCATCACTTATTTTATTTTGTGCATCACCATAAGGTCTCTTATCTACCACTTCAGAGACCAAACACACTAAGTCTTCTGAGTCTTTCCCATCCATTCCTGCCCCAAGTAATCTTGTTGCCCTTCTCTGGTCTCCTTTCAAAACACAAGTATCCTATTTCAAATCTGTACAGCTCCTTCAGTACTTTCCAAACAGCAACTAAGGCATAAAATAATTAAATCATCCCCTCTCATCTGCTTTTAATAAATTCCCTTGGACATCCATCCAAACACTTATTTGCTCTTGCAGCTGCTAGATCTGCATCCATAATTTCATTTTTGCTGCTATTCCTAGGAGTGAACTCTCTCACTTACTCCAGTGTCTATTCTAGTAAGTCGGTGTCTATTTGTTACCAGAGAAAAATCTTTGTTTTGTCACCCAGCCAAAAGATCAGGCCTGATCTTCACAAGATTTGAGACATGACTTGTCAAGAAAATTATCTAAAAAAAAATCAACTGTAATGTTTCTTGGTTCTTGAGAAAAGTTGATTCATTGAAACAAGAATGCTGGGCAGAAACGATCAGTTTAGAGGAAAATAGGAAAAGATTCCCCGTCCACATGGGGCAAAACCTTGACAAAAATAAAATTAAAAAAGATGATATAAAACTCAAAATAACATGCAATATCTAGTCAGGGCATTAACATAGAATATAAGAAACAGCCAAGTCTCTGCTTGGACAGATTCAAACCCATCTTGAAATGTCTCTCTCATCTCACATGAGAATTTCTTTATTCAGACTAGGGTCACTTTTGTTTCAGTCTTGTATTTGAAACAGTGCAGATAACTGAAACATTTAGAAATCTACTGGAGATGGATTGCAAAGCATTATTTCTCCCATTCCATGTGGGTGGGTGGCCGAACTGGTTGGAATCCTTGTCTCTCTACGCCTTTCCCTAGATCTGATATTTGGAGCTTTGGAGTCTCCAGGAAAGTTACTTTTGGAGCCTCAGGAAAACAGGTATAAAGCAGGGGCTGACAGAGCCCTCCGTGCCACTAGGGGAATCTGATAAACATGACTCTAGAAATCAGGTTTCTAAGTGTCCAAGATCCTCTCAAGTCCCACTTCCCCTTCATCTTGCACAAGGTCTGAAAATGCTGTTCTCCATGTCTGCAGCAGAATCAAAACATCCTGACATCACCTTCTGTTTGGGTTCTTTTGACATCACTGTTAATCCAAGACATCTTTTCCTTTCTTACAGCAAAAATAACAAATCAATTTCTACCATAAAGTGATAGACTAAAATCGTAAAACAAATACACCTTCTCCTTTTGCAAGAGAGAGGGATACCTCAGCATGGAAAAAACACAGAATGGTTGAGATTGGAAAGGGCCTCTGGAGATCAGTCCAACCCCATGGCACAGCATGGTCACTTACACCATGTTGCACACGATCATGTTCAAGCAGGTTTTGAAGATCTCCAGAGAAGGAGACTCCACAACCTCTCTGGGTAACCTGTTCCAGTGCTCTGCCACTCTCACACAGAATCACAGAATGCTTAAGGTTGGAAGGGACCTCTAGAGATCATCTAGTCCAAACCCGCTGCTCCAGCCTCTCACAGTCAAGAAGTTTTTCCTCATGTTCAGACAGGAATTCCTGTGTTTCACTTTGTGCCCAATGCCTCTTATCCTGTCACTGGGGACCACTTAAAAGATTTTGGTCCCATCCTCTCTACACTTTCAGTTATTTGTATACACATAAGATCTCCTCTCAGTTTTCTCTTCTCGAGGTTAAAAAGGCCCATCTCTTTCAGTCTTTCCTCATTAGAAGGATGTTCCTGTCCCCTAACTATAGTCATAGGCCTAAGCTGGGCTCTCTCCAGCAGTTCCATGTCTGTACTAGGAAGTCCAGAACTGGACATAGCACTCCAGATGTGGCCTCACCAGGGCTAAGTAGAGGGGGAGGATCTGCTCTTGACCTGCTGGCAGCATTCTGCCTAATGCAGCCTTGGAGGCTGGTGGCCTTCTAGGCCACAAAGGCACATTGATGGCTCATGGTTAACTTGTCATCCACCAAGACTCCCAGGTCCTTCTCTGCAAAGGCGCATCAGCCCCCAGCCTGTACTGGTGCATGGGATTATTCCTCTCTAGGTGAAGGACTTCCCGTTGTTAGGCTTCATGGAGTCCCTCCCTGCCCATCTCTGCAGCCTGTCAAGGTCCCTACGAATGGCAGCGCAGACCTCTGGTGTATCAGCCACTCCTCCCAGTTTGGTGTAATCAGCAAACTTGCTGAGGCTGCACTCTGTCCATTCATCCAGAATGCTGCATCTCAAGATACTTATCACTCTTTAGGCAGCCATCTGATCTGTGAAGGCAATCCTTTTGGTCTGATATCTTTGCTGAACTTTTAGTTATTGATGAAAGATACCTGGATCTACTTGTCCAGCTCAATTTTAATCAGAGCGTTATAGACCTACTTCTACTCTGTCATGCACTTTACTGTTCTGCCATGTAAATGAGATGTGACCTTGGATGAGAAAAGATGAGAAATATTTTCTGTATAGATGTAGCATCCACAAATGGGGTCTTACTCTATGTAGTAAGACGAGTGAAGATTAAACTTTAGAGTCTCGATTGCATTCTTCTTCCAAGACAAGTCATCTTGGAGACACTTCAAGGCATGTACGAGCTGTCGTTGACAGATAAACACCACTTGTCAGCTTTAACTTCTGCCTTAGAATGACCCAAAGAGTGACATTACTGTGTAAGCAACACATGCCCCATGGTGTCCTATAGCAGTCACAGTGTTTCCTTTCTGACAGTAAATTCCAGTGCACTGAGGCACTGGGCACCAAAGTCAACAGCCAGCCCCTAGGTCAGGGCAGCAGGCAAAGCAGGAGGAGGTAGAAGGAGAGCAGGTTTGTTCTTTTGACAGCTTTGCTGAATCAATCTGAAAAAAATAAGATGAGGGTTGCTAAAAGAGAAAAAAATCGATGGGAGTTTTGCCACTGACTTCAAGAGAGCCAGAGTTTATTTCACTCTTTGCTTTTAAGAGGAAATTTGAAAGATGAATCTGCAGTCAAGAGAGGAAAGGGACATTGCAGCTCAGATTATTGTTCTTACTTCCACAAATGAAACTGGAAGCAGCTCCCCTCGTGAGCTGTGCCTAGGTAAGCAAGACCTATGCTGGGTATACATGCAACCTGATACTGAAAACTAACTCAGAATGCCTGGTGCAGTGTAGCAAGCAGAAGTGTCCTTGGCCACACTTCTTCTGTTCTTTAAGCAGGTGCAATTTACTTCTAGTTTACAGAAGAGCACATGATTCGCCACAGCTCATTTTAGCATAGTACTCCGGTATGTTGTCTCTAGCATTGGCCAACGAGGCTTGAGATAAGGAGAACATTCCTTCATCAGTATAAACTAGGATTCTGATCTTGTCATATTTGTACTTTCTTTGTGCTTTCCTATGTAAATATAGCATTTCACTATAGCTTGGTAAATTCATTTTAGAAGAATTCAGTGCATTTGCTCTTGTTAGAAATATGCATTCGTTCACCCTGTACGAATGAAGCCCTTGAAATTCCTATAATCCGTAACTGTCCCAGAAATAGCACAAAAAAATCCCAAAATATTTTTTGCAAGTCCACTTACATACTGATTGCTTTGATTGTATGTTCCAGTGTTGAAACTCCACGAACACATTGCGCACCAGAAAGAGCATGCTTTACCTTATGGGAAGTGCTAGCATAAGGGATTTAAGATTGCTTTAATGTTTCTGATAAAATTTTATCGTTATTGCAATGGCAGAGGCAGAATTCATAATTAATGCTTATATGACACCAGTTCAACGTTAAAAATTGTACCAAGAACTAAAGTACCAGAAATATATGGGTATTAAAAGCCTTCACTTGGTCTTGGTGTCCTTTAGAATTTTAAATATTACAGTCTTCGAAACCTTAGTACTTCACTGAAGCAGATAATCACAGTCAAAATATTCACAGAAAAATATTCTGCTCTTCTGAATGATTGGTGTAAATCCAAGCATCATTTATCATTGTGTTTTTTTTTTTAAAAAGCATCCAAGTCCCACGCATGAAGGGGCTGAAAATAAAGCTTTAAAAAGCACTCCAAAATATCTGGTAGTCTGGAAATGTTGTCAAAGTGGCTGTTCCCTTTCCAGCTGGCACCATCTAAGGTCACCCTCGCCATCTGTGGTGACTCTCTGAAAGTGCTGATCCACCCTTTAAGAGAAATACATTAGATTCCCAGATGTGCAAAAGAGTTCATAATAATGACAAACAGCTTCCTTAACTGGGGCATGGCTCAGTTCTTCATTTGTAAAGAGGGGAGGAAAACCCATTCTTTAGTCCTATGGTTAGCATCAAACCTATTTTATTTGCCTAGAGATTCTGTGGATGTGTTTTTGTTTGCAAAGAACATACCCATTTTCACAATGGAATACTAATCTCAGTTGCTACTGTAACACATTACTGCTTATATTGACTTTAAAAATAGTACTGCATATGAATAGACGGAATAAGGCATCACGTTCTTGGGTTGGCATTCTCTTTTATCTGTTAAATCATGTATTATTTAGCATAATTGCACAATTATAATAGTATAATATATAGAGCTAATTTGTTTAACACATTAAAGGTATGGTTTCACGTTACACAGGATCTGGAGTAGCTGCAGATTGCCCCTAGCAGGATGGACCTACTCTCCTTGCTTTTCTGCTTCCTCCTCCCTCAAGGTCTTGTTCCCTTCCTTGCACCAGACCTCGTGCACAAGCAGGATGGGTCAGTTCAGCTTACTGAGCTGAGTGAATCCCTCTCACCTGGGGTGGGATGCACTTCATTTCTGTGGCTCAGTTAGCTGAAGCATGTACTCTTGTAGCTCCACGATCACTAGATCTGAGGCAATGGGAGAGTACAGCCGCAGGCAGGGGAGTGGGACTGCCCCTTTTAGCTGCAACCTACGCACACATAGTGTTAGGTTTAATGGGAAATTATACCCTCATCTCAGAAATCCACAGTTTATAAACATTTGCTTCCTATTCTGGAAGATAATTGAGATACTATTGATCTCCTAATTCTTCCATTCCAAGAATGTCTGCTGCTTTGAGTTAGACTTTAATTTATCAAAGCCTTTTCTCCTTTGTATTGGACAAAAAAATCAAATCACCCCCTTCATGAACCACTGGGGGATTTCCACTGATTAACCGATGAGTGAAAATGGGTTACAGGGGACATAATAGACAAGGAAGAGCCATCTACCAGAAGCACAAGGCAAACTTATAATAATTAGCCATGGATCTTTGTTTTTGTAGAAGTCTTTTTCACGAATAAGCTAACTTTATTAAACTTTCCCTGTTTGCTCCGTGAGCCTTATCAGGCCTCATAACTTTGTGGTTCCCCTTGAACTCAACAGGTGCTGAAGATCTACCTTGTACGTTATGTAATGAAAGGACTTGCATTCTCCCTCTCCCTGTTAACGTTGTCTTTTGCATAACTGACTTACTTAATATAATATAGTCACAGGAACATAGTGGCACCACCCTAACTTCATTTATGGACAGCTACTGGCTTGAAGGAACACGGCACTCATTTCAATCAGCATTTCCAGAGTCACTGTCACCTCTAATCAACCTGAGTCAGCACTGGGCTGGAAACTAATTATGTTTATTAGTATCATTATGTTTATTAACATCATTAGTACCATTATGTCCTTAATAAGGAGATTTTCCTGAGGAATATGCAAAAGATTAAAGTTTGAAGGAGTAATTAACGCTTTATGTGGAAGATCATGACTAGGAAGCTCCTGGATAATGTCTACATGAATTTTAAAGGCAGGCTATTAACTGAAAAGTTCCATAAAGAGGTAAGATTAAAGACAAAAAACAAATGTTACAGTAAGTTAGCAAAGATTTACTGACTTAATTAGGCTTCATGATCAGGCTGGTGAGAGAGTAGACTAGTATATATTGTGTAAAAAGGAATAAACAAAGAGGTCATGGTCCTTACCCTCATCTACTGCTCTAAAAAAAGTGCTTCTTTCTGGATCTGTGGACCCTGAATCCTACACGGATGTATTTCACTTTTACCATTGATTCAAAGCAGAAAGTTCTGAACGGACGTTTCATCTTTTGGCTTACAGGGTGATCTCTTCTGCTTAACTTTTATGAGCCGAGTGTCAGCTTTCCTATCTTAACAAGTCTCTCTCAGCTGTACAACCAGTGGGGGTCTAACCACCTGGCTCAGCTCAGTTACTTGACCACAGTCAGCTACAGCCACCTGAGGGTGCCCTCCAGCATCCCTCTCAGCCTCCCATTAGCACTGCAGAGGGTGTGTGTCACTGGTAAGTCCTGTGTCACATCTGCTGCTCCATATGCCTGGCATTAGGCACATCTGATGGCACTATACTGCTGTGTTTATAGAGCTTAACAAATGGATTGCAGAGTGCAATGCAGAAGGGAATTTAGATTTTACCTGTTACACCCTTAACAGAATCACAGAATTGTTGAGGCTAGAAGGGACCTCCAGAGATCATGTAGTCCTACCCCCATCCTCAAGCAGGGTCACCTACAGCATGTTGCACAGTATTGTTTTCAGACAGCTTTTGAATATCTCCAATGATGAAGACTACAGAACCTCTTTGGGCAGCCTGTTGCAGTGCTCACTCATCCTCACAGTGACTTCCTCATGTTCAGATGAATTTCCTGTATATCAGTTTCTGCCCATTGTCTCTTGTCCTATCACTAGGCACCTCCAAAAAGAGCTTGACCCAATCCTCTCTACACTTTCCTTTCAGTTATTTGTATGCACTGATAAAATCCCCTCTCAATCTTTTCTAGGGTGAAGAGTCGCAGCTCTCTCAATCTTTCCTCATAAGAGAGATGCTGCAGTCCCTTATTCATCTTTGGAGCCTTATGCTGGACACTTTCCAGTATTTCCACGTCTCTAAAGTACCGGGAAGCACAGAACTGGACACAGTACTCCCAGTGTGGCCTCAGCAGGCCTGAGGGGAACAATCACCTTAACCTGCTAACAACACTCCTTCTAATGCAACCCTGAAGGCTGGTGGCCTTCTAGGCCACAAGGGCACATGGCTGACTCATGGTTAACTCATTGTCCACCAGGATTCCCAGGTCCTTCTCTACAGAGCTGCTTTCCATCAGGTCAAACCCGTACACAGTATGGGTTGGTGCATGGGGCTTTTCATCCCTAGGTACAGGACCATGCAGTTGCTGTTGTTGAACTTCATAAGGTTTCTCTCTGCCTATCTTTCCAGCCTGCTGAAGTTCTTCTGAACATACATACATACAATGACTAGCTCACATGTCAGTGCACTACTATAGAAATCCATACATATCTGCCCAATTAATCTATCAGAAAACTTTCAAATTAATGATTGAGAGATGACTAGCTACATAACTACAGCAATTCACTCAAGCTCAAAGTGAGCCTGTTCCTGTGTTCTTCCCCTCTTCCATGGGCTTCTGTGCACCTAACTGGACTTATCCTGCTTTTCCCTGGTTGGCCACAGATCTTAGTTTCATTCTTCCCTCTCACAGGTGTTTGCATCTATAGAACTGCTCTCAATCCATTCTTGCACATAGGAGCCCACCTGGCTCCATCTTTTATTCACCCGCACCTCCTAGACCTGCTGTTGGCAGTGTGGTGCATCTTGATACGCAGAGTTTTCAGTCTGAGTTCTGACTTGCTATTTCTTATTGGTGCAATGATGTTTTGAATCAATTTTTTTCAGTTTAGCCTAAGCTTCACTGTAGGGTTTATTAAAACAAAAAATAAAAAAGAAAGTTGGTATCACAGGCATTCTTCTGTGGGAAAGATTCTTCTTTCAAAAATAAACCTTTCCTGCTCAAGTTAGAGCCTGGGGCTTAGGGTATTAGCAGCCTGGAACCATAACAACACAAACATATGAGAAACCCAAATGGGGCTGAACAGCATTTGTGCACTCTGCCGTCACTGCTTTCTTATTACCAGTTCAATAATCCTCTTGGGATCGCTTCCGCAGGACTTTTTCCTGCACATCAACTGCGTAAGCAGGAAGGCTGTGTGCCATCCACTGGCACACAGTACTGGCACACACAAGGGTCATAAACTTTTTTTTCTTTTGAAGTGTTAAATTTAAAAAAGTTCTGTAGCTTGTTCACGTGAAGTATATCTGAATTAAAACAATCTTGAAACGCTCTTTCCTCAGGCAGGCAGTAGCAGCCCAGTCTCCGGCCCTGCTGGCCAGACACCAGTTACCATCTCAGACTTCCAGGTGCAATGCTTCTTCCTTGTAAATCACTCAGCAAACCACTCCTGCGGGTGTTTGGGCCAAGTCAGCTGGACAGTGTTCAGCTCTCCCTCTATTACTGACATTTTGCGGGTATAGATACCGCACTTAAAGCAATTACTATCATCTCCGCTAGTTTTGTGTCACTGTCCTTTGGCAGTTATTGGTCCTTTCAGTACTCATTTGAACTAACGCTGATGACTGTGCACTTAATTGGACTAGAAGCACTTTCATGGACTGATACATATTCCTGTTTTTCCAGTGGTAAACCTCTGTCTGACCAGTATCTAGGACTGGTCAAAAGGTCACTTCTGAAACCCTCCTACTAGTTGCATCAGCAGCCACCTGACTAAAACATCCAGGGACTTCCAGTATTACCAAATGTCTCCTTAATGGTCCTGCTTGCTTTTATCTCCTGTCTCAAATCCCTCTGCCTGCCCTGTTTCTTTTGTTAGTCTTCTGCAATTATTGTCTGTCATGTGCTTTTGCCAAGGATCAAGCTGCTGAGAACTACAAAAATAGAGGGAAAAAAACAAACTATCAGATTTCTGCAATGTCAAAAGGATCAGCCAGTAGGTTATGTGTACCACTATCACTTTTCCTTGGCATTAAACATTATGAATAGGGATAAACTTAGTAAATGTCACATAATTTCCTGAATATGCTTTTGCCAGGTTTAAAAGAAAAAAATACAGAAAAAGACAGAACCTATATTCAAACATTGCCTATTTTCAGAAGCCCTAAGTTGTCAAAGGGAGCTGCTAGCTTGCAGTACTGTCAAAGTTGGTCAGAATAATTATCTGTAGATATAATTGGATCTTATTCAAGATCCTAGTTTCAATCGCCTAGTTCTAAAATCCTACCCTTTATTTTATTAAAAATGAGCAGAGAGACTGTCAGAGTATATACTACTTAATAATGAATATGCAGCAATACTGGTCCCTCTACAAGGTGTGGCCTTGAGGAAGCCAATCTTTGCTTTAGCTCTCATATGTAAAAAGTGGGGGAAAATATATGAAAAGTGTCATTTCCCTTTGTCAAAGACAGTGAACATCATTTAATTGGGACAGGTCTATCTCTGGCTGGATTGCTGGATTATGGCATCTTCAAGGCTAGAAGGGCGAGAATGTAAAGTACATTCTAGCATGGTGTGGAAGAAGGAAATCACTAAAGAGATGAAAGGTTTTGTAGGGTACCAAAGAGTGGAGTGATCATATTGACAACTTCAGCCTCTCAGGATCTGAAGTGAGGTTAGAGGAGAGAGGAGTACTCCAGTTATTCATACCATCTTCGGACTAAAAAGCTGTAGTATAAACCACAATGATGTCAACCAACGTTTTAGATTAGCTGTTCTCTTTTGCACAGTTTTATAGAGCATTTCATACTAGTAAATGCTGTAGACTAGATGGCTTCTGAGTGGATGTGAAGGCTTCTCTGTTCATGTAAAACTCATATCTAATCATAGGCTATAAAATATCCTTCCTGCCCTTTGCCTTCTGCATGGAAAAAATGACTAACTTACTGTGGAAAGGTCCATCGTAAATATTACTAGCCCTTCATTTTGTTGCTGTTTAGTCCATGGTGCTGCTAGGAGCCAGCATGCTCACACCAAGCATTGTTATACTTGCTCAGCAAATGAGAGGATAAGAAGGAGGAGGATGTGCCCAGTGGAGGTGGATGGGGGAACAAAATGTGCCCCTTCTCCTCTTTAGTAACAATTTAGTTCCTAAATTTATAGAAATGCCTATCTGTGAGCCCTTTAGGCAATTGCATATATATCTCAGATAACACTGAGCTGCTTAGCACGTCACGCATCCCATCTGATAAAAGGACGTAATGTTGATAATGGACTAATAACTTTCCAAAGACCTACAGTCTCCTAGGGTTCTCCAGACAGCAAAGGCTACAGGACTGTGTCTTTAGATTTTCCTGGGTTTAATCCCAATATGCTACTCTGTTAATGACCGAATATACAGTTGCTTTTTATATCTTTGCTCCTACTTCTTTTTTTTTTTTTTTTTGAAGATAAAAAGCTCCACCTTGGAATCTGCTACTTTGCATGTTCAATCCACCACTTCAATGCTGTTCATTTGTCCAGCCTATCCAAATTTATCTTTTACAGTATTATACTGAATGAAATTTCTAGGAAAAGGCATTGACGGACACTTCTTTAGATCATTAAGACCCTTTAGACTCGCTGATTCTGGTGCCAGCAAATATCTTATAATATGTTCCATAGTGACCACTGTTCAGCAGATAATGTCTGCCCATTAGCAGTGCCATTGCACTGATAATGCTGACAGTGTCAAAGACACATAAAGAGGTTTATATCTACTAATTTCCCTTGTAGGAGATGTAGCTCTCTTCTTGAGATCTGTCACTGGGGCATATTTTGGCTCAGCCTTTCCAGACACCTCCTTCTCTTCACTGACATTGCTTTCCTCACTGGAGGTATCGTGGAGGTTGTATTGCACTGGCAGGATCCCTTGGCACAAAGTCAGTCTGACTCATCTTCCATTTCATTACAGCTCTGAAACAGCTGCAGCTGTCAGAGGTTTGCAGCTACTTTGAAGCACTATGATAAAACTGTATGTGCTAAAATATTTTGATAAATACAGCCTTCATCGCTGCAGCAGAAAAGCACCAAGAATGGTCTCTTGCAATGCTATGCTATACTAATGCTACAGCTACCTTTACAACTTCTATTCCTCTATTGCTATTACTTGTCTTTATTTTAACTGCACCTGCAATGTTTCTTTTCCCTTCAATTTAACTCTACGTTCTCTAATTAACAGACTACCTTCTGTTATTAAGAAATGGGTCTGCTCATAATATCAGCATATGGAACATATGAGTAACTCGGCTCTCAAGAGCAGTTCCACTGACTTGATCAAAAGAATTTGCATTAAGATCACGTAAGTGTAGGTCCCACTGTAACTACAAGCCATGTAAGCCTGCTCGTTTATACGAGTACCTGTACCTATCCAGCAGTTAAACTGCTAGAGGTAGCAGATTCAGCTGGGATAGCCAGGCACACAGCGCTGTCTACAAAAACACCCAAGAAGATGGAGGCCTATTTGGATGAGCTTTGCAGGCTCATATACAGAGCTCCATGAGTACAATTAGTCTTTGAATGAGTTTTCTTAAAACTGCAGCCACACAGAGTAGACTTGATCTCTGAATATCTGTTTGTTCTAGCCTACTGTTTCTGAACTCTCCTGGGATCAGCCTAGAATCTATTTCTAATTCCTAGCTAGGAATTAGAAGAAAGAGAAAGGTATATTGTCAGAGCAAGAAAGCAGATTATGCCTATATAAGAGCCCATTCTTAAAACTTATGTTTCTCTCCCAAAGTATAGCCTTTAAAATTGACTATATTTATAATGTGCAAGTATTTATGCAATTACCAAACTAAATTAGTGTTGCTTCAGACCATCTTTCTCTAAAAGGAACCCAGCTTTCACAAAATCATCAAAGGCATTACAACAACATAGCATTTTTTTTCTGCCAGTGTATAGAAAGATGCATCTTTAATTTCAGTGAATTCTGAAATTCACTGAATATTCCTGCCAAGGGCAATCATATCATTCAAGCCAAACCCTGGGTTTTCTTTCTGAAGTTTGAGGAAAACACAGAGACTAGCTCTCACTTTAAAAAACGATATTTTTCTTGAAATAAAGTGGAGCGATGAGACAGGTATAGCCCCAAGGGAGACAACATTCACCATTTTTAATTTACGGTCATTTTATCACTAAGCAACGTGAGTTCTTAGATAAGCAGCTTGCTGTACCCTCTCTAGGATGGAGTTGGCTTGAAATTTCAAAAAATAATGTTCCTCAGAAGCAAATTAATACAGCATGTGCTGATACTCAAGATGGGCAAAAGTGAGGTGAAACTAGCCAGAAGCATGAGATAAGAACGTATGGAAAGCTTTAATTCTCCTAGCACTGTGAAAGGACAAGTGGCACAAAAAAAATAAACACTGAATTTGCTTTTAAGCATTTACAATATCCTACCTCTGCTCTTTTTTTTTTTTTTCCCTAAGACATAGGCATTTTGGCTTGTCTGCAAACTCAGAAGTTCAAAGCTATAGTGTTTTCTTTTTGTGTAACATGTGCAGGGAGCCAGTTGACATTTAGGTTGTATCGGAGTAATATATCACAAGTAAAACAAGCAGTTGCTGTTCCTGATGATGTCAAGGTGATGGCATGATGAAAGGCTTCATATTATCCCTGGAACTGCAAGACAGGAGACACTTGCTGTCTGGCAGCCCTAGGCAAAGGCTGCATTTGTGCAGTAGTCACTATGCTCTTGCAAAGGGGATACGAGGAAAGCAGAGGAATCACTGAGGATTTACCTAAGGTCAGAAAAATAGGAATGGATTCCAACTTTTCCTTCAGCAATCCTGCATTCTGTTTTAAAATATTTTCTTTTTACTTTTCATTTATCCCTCTGTTCCTCACTGCTGGCTAGAGCCAGAGCTCTGGAGAAAGGGAGAGCACTTTTGCCCTCCCTGCGAGGTGTGTATACCATGCCAGAAAGACACGGTCAAGAGTTTCACAGGAGGTTTCATGATAATTCCAGTCAGGAGGCTCTGACAAGATTTGAATAAGCACTGCAACTTTCATATTTATTTAAACTGGACACGTCACGCACTTCTTAAGACAGATTATACATCTGCACACAGAAATGATAAACCTCTTCCACCACGGAGGGACTGACTGTTGGGACTGTGAAGACAGATAGTAGATGTTAAGAGAGCCAATATAGAACCTGGGATTAAGAAAGAGAGAAGCAATGGTTGGCTCTGTCCCTAACCACTATCTGCCATCCAGAGTGGCTAAGCTAGTGTGAGAAAGAAGATTAGTAACAAATTACAAGTGTCTTCCTCTCTGTAACTCCTGGGAGCAAGGGTGACGCAAGGAGGAACCTCTTGCTCAGAGATCTGCCTCCAGTGCAGACCGTCAGCTCACTTCTGTCTTTAGACACCGTCAGTTCCTCAGAGTTGTGTCCAAAAGTTTCAGTTTAGTCTAGTTGATCAGAAAAAAAAAAGCGGGGGGGAGAGAAAGAACAGGAACTTTCATGTGAAACGAGTTAGGAAATAGGAAATTTTTTGCTGATCTGTAGAGGAACAAAGCAAAGCACTCATGCCCAGTGTTAACACAAGATTATGAATTCATTAGTTCTAATTCTAATACTTTATTCTAATACATTATTGTATGTACAATAATGAAAAAGTATGATAAGAAAAAAGAAAACAAAGAACTTATTAAAGAGATGATAGCAAACGCTGGTCACTTTAACACTTTAAATATACTCACTAAAAATGCTTAAAGTTCTGTAAAATTTGGAAATGGGACAAAGTGAAAGAACAGAAACATCGTGATCCTTAAAAAGACTAGTGAGAGGACTGGGTAATTCTAGCTCTGATAGACGGACTTCAATTCCAGGTAAAGCATTAGCAAAATCTGAGAGAAGCATCTATTTTAAGATGGCTAGAGCAGACAAATCTACTGGCTTAGAGCCAAGAGGGACTTGGGAAAGAGACAATGTCAAAGAAATCTGATAGCCTTTTCTTTTTTTTTTTTAATGGCATCCAAGTGGGTGGGTTTTTTTTCAAAAAGACCTTTGCCATATGGAAACAGTTTAAATTATTCCTGAATAAATATTGAACAAAGTGACTAGCAAGTTCTCAGCATTCATACTGTGTCCTTACAGAAAGTCCTAGTCTTTCTTTATGGGCATCCTCTTACCCACCTTCCTCCTTTACATTAAGGCTCAAATGTAAAGGCTCTTTTTGCTCAAAATAACTGAGCAAATTCACACAGAGTGAAAGGGTAGGCACAATAAAAGACATCACAACCCCATTCCCCTTTTTTTTCTTCCTTCCCTTCTCTCTCCTATTTTCTCTCGTGCATTCTTGCACACAAAAACAAATCTTCACGTTTATTCTGTCAATAAATGTTAGTGATTTGAGGGATATGCTGACTGCAGGTTGTTGAGACTAACTGTTTTGAAGGGGCACAATTTGCAGAACTCAGAATAAATTAAACCTCAGTATTTAATGTCTCAAGAGATTGAATCAGTGCGTATTTATAAAACTAGAAACATAGCAGAATAGTATTCAGTTAAGGCTTTATCCTCATTTCCTCATGTTTACACCAAACTTTTTGTTAAAATGAAGCCATGGCATTACTGAAGTGATACAAAACTTGCGTCACAACAGACAACCAACATTCCACCTGCTTTGGAGATAAGCTTGATGGGCAGTATTACTCAGTAAAATCCAGTGCTATGCGTCTGCCTCCATGTATGCTTGGGCAGAGAGCCTTTTCCTTGTGTATGGGTTTTGAATTCAAAATGAGAAACAGGCATAACTCTTCTTGTGTGGGATCAAAGGAAATTCTTCATTCTTTCCCTCCATAAGCCAATAAAGCAATGGAATGGCATGGTAATGCCCCCTCTCTTTTTTCATATTGGAAGATATTAAAACCACTTTGATTTTTCTTGTAGTTCTAGAGGAGAATGTATTAGAAGCTGCATGCCAGGAAAATTCAATTGAAAAGGAATGTTCTTCTCAGCTGCCATCACAGCTCACCCATGGGGCTGCTAATTTTCTCCTCCCTACTCTCCTCAAACAGAGCTTTATCTATTTGCTGTGGTACAACCTCCTGCCTCACACAAAGTGATCGAGGCACAAGGCCACTGGTGGTGTGAATTTTTGGAGGACAGCCATGCTGGTGTTACTGTGCATCTACTCTGGGCTCCATACCATACACAGCAGGTCCAGAGAGAACTGAAAGACGAGGAAATCCCTCAAATTCTCATCATTGCTTGCGAGTCTGCATGCAGAGACATAGTATACAGAGCCTGCCTTGGTTAGGCATAGCTTTGTGCCCAACCTCTGCCTGTTCCGCCTGCCAACTTCCTTTCTCTTTATGATTAAAAAAAAAAAAGAGAGAGAGAAAAGAAGAGGAAAAGTCTCTAAAACTTACTCTATATGTCGCAGAGAATTTAAGCCCCATTAGCATGACAAAACTTATGCAGTTCCTTCTGTGAGCGCTGTGCTGACCTGCAAACAAACTTTAAGACTGAGTCCCATTGGTTGCCTTGTGCACCATTTTTACTGCTTTGTAGATAGTTCTGTGCAAATTCAGCTTTAATGTGGGAATAAGTGTGCAGACTGGAGCATTTGCCTGCAGTAGAGTGCCTCTGTCTTATGTTTAATGCCTACAGTGTGAGTAGCTGTCACAGCTGCCTCAGATGGCAGCTATGACTGCCATCCTTTATCTATACGTAAAGGAAAGTTTATGCTCTCTGCTCCGCTGTGAACAGACTTTCCTTAGAGGTTTTATTGCAGGACTTGTGTTAATCGAAATTGAGAGGGATAGACCACACTAGAGCCTGTGATGAACACTGAACCATCCTCCCCACATGGAGATTTTCTTGCAGGTATTGGGATTGATTCCAAAACCACAGCAAGCTCCTAAAGAGCATTTTTACCCCCTTCTAGGAAATCTTACAAGCACTTGTTTAAGAAAAAGTGCTAGCCATGAAGGTATGTTGCATTTCTCTTCTCCACTTAATAATTTCTGAGCAGTGGACCCCTTCATTCTCAGCACATTGTCACTTCCAGAGAGCACTGATGGAAATTAAGTAGGATCAGGTTGCTTTCTTAGCTTCATCTTAGCAATACCATCCCAAATGACTCTGAGCCTTCATGGCATGCTGATTCCCAACTGTCTCTTAGCAATCAGACCCCTGCCAATCTTTACAGAGCCTTCTCGTACATGTATAGTACAGCTGAGTTGAGCAGGGCCTTAGTGATCCTTGAGGACAGAAGCAACATTACCTAAATGTTCATTTCTCCAGACCATGATCTAAGGGTTGAATTACTCTCAGAAGTGACTCACAGGGCCTGGGCTCATATAATCGTGTCCATTCATCCTGCCCCTCCTCCACTCCCCAAAAGTATATACATCAAAGGTTGTTTATAGGTTAACAAAAGCACCAGTTAACTTATAATGTTCTTAGAATAGTATTTCAGCTTCCTTGGGCTGGATTTCATTTCATTTCATTTCAATTAAGTAGCCTACATTAGTAAATTCTTTATATGTTTTGGCACAATTTCTTTTGCATCTAAATGTTTTTATGGTTACCAATAGCTCCAATCCTGGAATATTTTATTAAGCCGGTAAAATACTTAGCATAAGAAAAACTACGACATACATTTTTAAGAAATAGGGCCTGGAAGAGATCTCAAGAGATTGTTTCATGCATCTCCTTTCCTAGAGCAAGTACAGCAATCCCAGTGTTATTCCTGCCTTTTGTTTTTTTTTAGCCAACCTGACCATAAATACCTCCAGTGTCTTTATGTGCTTAAAAATCTATATCCTCCCTAGAGATATATTTCATTGCTTCATTGCTCACACACTTGCAACATTTTTCATACTGTCTAAATTCAATCTTTCATGCTAACATACCTGGTACCATAGTGGTAACTATGGTAGACCTGACAGTTGCAGGGAAAGCTTAAGAGATAAAACAACTAACGCAATTTTACTTTATATCAATAGTTTTTATCAATCAATTCCTTTTAAATATATTTCATATATTGAGAAATGACCTGAAAACCTTCAGAAAGAATTAACGTCTCTGAAGTGCAGACATTGAGCTTCTAGAGAGGGCCCAGCGGAGAGCCACGAAGATGATTAAGGGACTGGAGCATTTGTCGCGTAAGGAAGGACTAAGCAAGCTGGGCCTGTTTAGTCTGGAGAAGACTGAGAGGAGATTCACGTATTCAAGTACTTGAGGCGTGATTGTAGGGAAGATGGGGCCAGGCTCTTCTCCGTGGTGGCCAGTGACAGGACAAAGGGTAACAGGTGTAAGTTGAAACACAGAAAGTTCCACCTCCATATGAGGAAGAACTTCTTTACTGTGAGGTGACAGAGCCCTGGAACAGGCTGCCCAGAGAGGTTGTGGAGTCTCCTTCTCTGGAGATCTTCAAAACCCGCCTGTCCTGTGCCATGCACAGTCCTGTGCCATGTGCTTTAGGTGTCCCTGCTGGAGCAGGGGGGCTGGACTAGATGATCTCTAGAGGTCCCTTCCAACCTTAAACATTCTGTGTGTGCATGTGTGTGTATTATCACTAACAGGAGTTTGACCAGGCAACAAATGCTAGAACTGCTGCAGCTAGTGATTAGGTTGGAGTAATCTCAATAAGATGTGTCAAACAAGGAAATGAGAAAGAAACTCTGAAGTTTTCTTACATATAGGTACTGCCATCCATTTTATTCATGCATGATTTTCAGCAGTTATTGTTATTACAGTTGAGACCTTGGTACACCAAATGTTATTTTGAGCATCCATTCACCTAATACTTTCGTAAGAAAGAGTTATGGCAGATTACCAGTGGGATGTGATTTGATACGAGTTACTTATCAAGAACTGACATCAGTGTTTCTATTTTTATTACTAAAAAAATTCTATACCAAGCTATAAAACATTTATGTCTAGCAAAAGGAAACAGATGAGGTATATCTTACACATAGATATGCGATGCAGTTACTGGAAAACTGAAAAGCTGATACACTTACACTGGTAGTATACTGAACACTCAGTTGTCCTGGATAAAAAGCATGCTAAAACTTTGTTCAGATCCACCTAGTGTTAAACATGAACCATACCCATTGAACACTGGCAAACAGGGAGACTATTGGGAGCATTTTGGAGATAGGTTGGGTACATGTTGGGGGAAGAGGCACCCTATCTTACATACTGGAATATATATTAAAACCAAGGTCAGAAGACAGTGTGTTGCAATGCAGTTCTCAACTCACTACAAGCAGGAACTGTCAGGTAGCTGCCTGATCTCTCTCAACCCTTTTACTAAACGTGAAAGCAGAGCATGTCTCCTATTCCACTGAGTAAAATAATTTCTCAAAACTAATGTGCAAGAAATGATGGGAAAGTTATTAATTCCACTGCCAACTGATTTATGCTCTGGAACTAAAGCGGTAAGTTACTCAGATGATCAGATGGTTGCTACTCTACCAAAAAAAAAAAAAAAAAAGTAGATTTAGCGAAAAGGATTTAAAGGGGTTTAGTGTTGAATTTTATAGACCTTGCCAAAGTGTAATCTGAAGTCTTACATTTTTGGTCCCATCTTCAGCATGCCATAGCCTGAATCAAAAAGCTAGCACACAGCATCTTGGCTGTGGGTCAAGATCAACCAAGTCACATGCAGCAGGGTAAAGTGGTGAAGGTGACATTGGTTTTAGTACCTGTCTCAGAAAAAAAAAGAAAAAAAATAGAAGAAGTAACAGACTCGTCAATGAAGCCTTTTCCTAATAAGTTTCTGAAGTCAATTCCAGTTTTCTTTACTCAAATATTCTATTTTATAGCCAGGATAAGAAACAGCTAGACAAGAATGGATGTAGCTTCATCACTCTGACGTGAGACACACAGTCATATGGTTGACAACTGGCAGGAGCCTGCATTGTTTCTCTGTTACCTAGCGAGTATATTTGAGAGGTATTAGGAGCAAAACATGTGTGAGGGCAGAGCAAGAGAAAAGAAGGGTGAAAAACCAACAGCAGTAAATTCTCCAGCCAGAAAGAGTGCTCCATGGAAACACTAAACTGAAGTGCAAACACCCATTTTCTTAGTACTCCTCACTCCTGGTAAAGGAGGGAGCTGGATTCCAACTCAGATTTCATCGCTTGCTCATCTCCGAGCAGAGTGGTTTGTGCAACATCACCTTTTGGAGTTTGAAATGCGGCTTGGGTGGCCCCGCGCCGAACTTAAGTTCTAACACAAAGAGTTAGCTCTCCTAACGGGATTATTCAGATGATGCTTGGCATGATTGAAGCACTGCCTGAAGCCTCCTCATGTCTCTTAGTGGAAAAACAAAAACAAACAAAAACACTGGCAAAATACAGCCCCTCCAAGGCTGGGAACGGGACTTCAACCCTCCCACAAGGCAACTGCTAATGAACCGCACTGCAGAAGCTCGCAGTGGGCAGGCTGCCCTCAAAGCCACTGCTGACAGATTTCGTGCAGTGAACGTTTTCCAGGAATTTTCCTTTCCCCCCCCTTTTTTTTTTCCCCCCAGGAATTAAAGGCATCTGTGTAGAACCCACCCCTCCTTTCTCAAAAGCGACATAAAAATGCGAGCATCCTCGAATCAGTCTCACCTCTGCACGCTGCTGTGGCATTGGCTGCCGACTAATGCACAGTCTAAGGCTTCACCAACAGAGGTGCCAACTATGGCAGGAGCCTTCCTGCGCCAGCAAGGATTCCAAAAGAAACCCCTGCCTTGGGCTCCTGCTTTGGCCCTGCCGAGGCGGTTGGTTTGGGAGCGCACAAGGAGAGCAGCCTCACCTCGCCAGGCTGACAAGTGGCCATTTCCCTGCTGTGGGGCAGACGCAGGCTCATGGCAGCCATCTTGTGCAAGGCACCACATGGCAGCAGCAATGGGCATGCTGAGCAAAAAAAGAAAAGGCCATCAAAACCAGGCCAGGAGACCACATAATTCCTGAGAAATTGCTCCTTTTGTAGGATTGGTGGTGCTTGCTGCATCTGTAGTTTTGCCTTTTCCCCCTTACTGTGAGTTGCTGGTCATTTCCTCCACAACTGTTACTCTGTGTATGAAATACTGCAGTGAAGAGCCAATGTATCAATAGCACAGTTTGTGGCACTACATAATCTGGAATTTTTATTCCCTGGCTATTTCCAGGGCTGTAAGAGCTCTAAGATAGTCCTATTAAAGGTTTTAAGTCGCTCCTTATACACTGAAAGTTACCATTGCTTAATGTGCACCATGCAAAGACTAAAGAAAGGCATTTTCTTTAGGTAGAAAATACATATATGCCCACAGTGCTTGGAAATCTGAAGAAAACGTGTGACAAATTACTTGTTTGATTGTGTAATCATATAGCTTGCCTGTGTCCTAAGTTCATGATCAGTTGATCTGCCTTCCACTCGCTCTTCTGGGAGATGGGCCACTCTTTTTTTTCTTTCTTTTCTTTTCTTTTCTTTTCTTTTCTTTTCTTTTCTTTTCTTTTCTTTTCTTTTCTTTTCTTTTCTTTTCTTTTCTTTTCTTTTCTTTTCTTTTCTTTTCTTTTCTTTTCTTTTCTTTTCTTTTCTTTTCTTTTCTTTTCTTTTCTTTTCTTTTCTTTTCTTTTCTTTTCTTTTCTTTTCTTTTCTTTGAAAGGACTTATGTTCCTACTTAATTAATGAACTTAATTACACAGTAGAAATTAAGATTCATAGACTAATAGGCCTATAGGACTGGAGCTACCTACCTTCTCAGGAA
Organism: Tinamus guttatus; assembly: GCF_000705375.1. The sequence goes on from NW_010589522.1 coordinate 277,431, forward strand.
GCAATTTTGCCTGTCTTTGGAAGATTGTTATTAAAAAATAAGTATGCCCACAGCAGGACAAAGACTTTTGCTTAAGTCCAAACTCTGTGCAGATAGTTAAAAGTCTTTGCACACTAAGACTCTAAAACAAATCTAAAACTCTTTTATTTCCAAGTCCTGAGTTGAGAAAATGGTGTTATTTATTATACCCCAAAACTCACTCTTACATCTTCTTTCAGAACTAAAAAAGTAAGAAAGGATAATGTCTGACATTGGAAAGTAAAAAGATCACTTTTGTCATGGGTCACAACACTGTTTTAATCTTGAAAGGTAACTGAATATAAGAGCTGTAGATAATTGTGATAACTTCTACAGGTGTTCATTTTTCAAGTGGGTTCATTGTTAATTTTCCTTCTAATTAAAATGAGCGGAGAGTTTGGCATTGAAAGAGCTCTCACACCTAATGCTAGAGTCAGGTTGCATGGGTATTTGATTCCCAGCCCAAGCACAAGGTGTCAAAAGTCTTAATCTCAACAAAAGGGAAGATTGATGTGGATTTACTGGGACACCTGTTGCTGAAGACATTAATATTTGGGGCACTGTAGGTCCTGCCTACACTGAAGTTGGTGTGAACTAACCTCTTGACTTTGACAGAAAGAGGATCAGGCCCTTACTGAACAAGACTGATAGGAGAGAGTCTGCCATTGATTATTTGCTGCTGTCCTCACCATCTCAAAAGGCAAGCGAAGATGTGAATTACTGCTACTCAGGACCTCTAGGACATGGGAAGAATCAAACTGGTGTGCACAGACTGGAAATTAAAGCATGCTGAATCTGAGGGAAATAAGTGCTAAAATCAGAAAGCTGAAAAATTTCTATTTCAAGTTAACTGCGGCTTGCAACAGTCCAAATCTTGCAGAGTTTTCTTATTAAAACTTCTTCTTGCTTATAGATTAGACTAGATAAGGCAGCTATACCACTTAAAACAGCACTTCTGTAATACTTTCTATAAAACATGTATGGATTCAGCAAAGAGCTAGGAAGAATAAGAATTCGTATGAGGCAAGGTTAATATTGGGGTAACAGTATTGGTTTAAATTCACAACTTAGCATATAATAAAAAAAAAATGTTTTCCTTGCAGAGAAGAGCTAAAGAAGCATGTGACTTTCACCCAGAAGCCAGATACGCTTTCCGTATGCCAGACAATGCTCTAAAGTCTGATCAGATATACTATATTCAAGTAATTCATTTGACTTCATGTTTTATTACACTTTTCAGGTAGAGGTAGTGTCACTTATTGTTTAGGACAGAAATGTTTAACATCTTGCACTGGGGCTGCCTTTGCGAGTACCAGGCAGGCCAGTAGAATGGTCAGTGAGAGTCTCTGGATCTTCTCCCGGCAGACCAAAATGCCATCTGAATTCCTTACTCTGTGAACACAAAGACTCCTTAGGCTTCAGAGGCCTAAAGTTATCCAGTTGCCAAGAATCAGCCAAGAGGTAGATGAGGGAATTGGTGGAAAACTTGGCCACCTGAATATGAGCATTTGTTTCTTCAGAAAGGGATTGTACCACCTTCCTGCCTGGGACTACATCACAGCTTCATCTTTTCTATCCTATGTTTGGCTTCTAGTAATTAACACTTTGTAGTGAGTGGGCTTGCCTCCACTGAAGTATATTGCTGTTTGCACAGATGATGGAGTTTCACTCACTGTTCTTTATCTCTCTGACCATGATGAAACATGCTGCTTTTCTAACAACCTCAGCTCACCCAGTAGCAGTATGCTCTAAGTCCTTGGTTTCTTTTTTTCTTTCTTTTTTTTTTTTTTTAAAGAGTGATACCCTCAGCACGGTTGGTTGCAGATTGGAAACCTGAAGCCAAAGATCTTAAAAATTGGAAGCTAGATCATCCAGACAATAATATTTTTAAGCAAATCTCATGATTTTAAGCCATTTCTTGTCCTTTCTGGATCCCAGCAAGAGTAATGGGCTTAGCCAAATCTATAAAGGACTGTATATTCTAATTGTGATTGAATATAGTGCTGATGAGGCATAAAAGTCAGACCAGACCCTTGGGCTACTACATACTGCTAGAACTCCAAATAGATTTGCTGAGTTTTCATTTCCTCTGAAAGAAAAATATTACATGGCATCATCAGCATTCTGCTTGGAGATGATACAGTAATGATTAGCTACATTCCACTTTAAACTGTCATTAATATGCTCCATATGTAATTAATGCCTCTAATTCTACAGAGAGATATCATGACAAACAGCCAGCTGTCTTTCTTTTTATTCTATTGTCATTCTTGAACCCTTGGCTCAGGTTATGTGTTTCTGGAATGTCAAATAAGGAATTTACTTTTCCATCCATCAATTTATACTCTGTGTGCAGTTTGATGGCATCTTGTTAATACAGCCTGGTTGCACTGTAATTCACCTTATAATCCATTGTATCAACACTGACTATTCAATGTGCCACTTCCTAACTAGGTGGCTGGTGCCTCTTAGGTGCTATATTGCCTTGGGAGAGTGGTGTTTTAAAACATTTCCCCATTGCCCGGACTGTCTGTCTTGACACCCTATAGTCATGATAGGGTATATGGAAATACCTTCTTTCACTTCAGAAAGCAAAAGAAATACACTGCTTAAGCAAAAAAAAAAAAATAGAGGAAAAGGAAGGAAAGGAAGGAAGGAAAGGAAGGAAGGAAGGAAGGAAGTTAGAAAGGAAGTTAGGAAGGAAGGAAGGAAGTTAGGAAGGAAGTTAGGAAGGAAGTTAGGAAGGAAGGAAGGAAGGAAGGAAGGAGGGAAGGAAGGAAGGAAGGAAGGAAGGAAGGAAGGAAGGAAGGAAGGAAGGAAGGAAGAGAAAAGAAAAGAAAAGAAAAGAAAAGAAAAGAAAAGAAAAGAAAAGAAAAGAAAAGAAAAGAAAAGAAAAGAAAAGAAAAGAAAAGAAAAGAAAAGAAAAGAAAAGAAAAGAAAAGAAAAGAAAAAGAAAAGAAAAAAGAAAAGAAGAGTGGCCCATCTCCCAGAATTGCCGTTCTGCTGTGGTGCTTCCAGCATTTCAAATCCAAGATATGTTGTTGAGTAATATCAAAAAGCTTGCATTGCCTCCGGGTGTGCCATGTGTAGGCACATGCCAGTTGTCATGCCACGTGTCAGCTACATGCCAGACTGCATATTGTCTATTTTACCTATTTTTTCTGCCAATTCAGGAACAGCAGGTCTAGGATGGAAACTGGATTGGCATGAGGTGGGCCTGGCTGTTGATTGTAACACTGATCTCAGGCAGCTGGGGTCTTCCTTATGTTCTGTCTCTGACTGTAAGTCTGTAGACATCCAACCAGCAATCTTGTGTGCTCTGCTTTCCCTAAACATGTAATGGTGATAGTGGTGTTTTTATAACGTACTCTGAAATCTCCTGGTGAATGTGATATATTATTAAAACAGTGGCAGATTTCAGCATATGTCCTTACTCTGGTAGATAGCAAGAATTGTCTGTGGAGAGCCACTTATTTGAGGCCAGTCTGTAGTTCTCAGAGAGCTCTGGTGGACCTACAAAATTCAAGAAAATGATCCATTTTGGGAAACGCCCTCTGCTGACATTACAGCAAGTGATTTTCTACAACTGCACTGACTGTTTTCTAGCCCTGCAGCAATACATGCAAGTCTTAGGACTACTATGCAAAATTATCACACTAGAAATACACATTTTTTGTTAACCTGATTTAAAGCAGAACTGAACAGCACTGTCCAAAAATATTTAAAAATCAGATTTGTTTTGTCTTCTTAGTTCTTCCACCCAGTCCCTCATACACATAGTTCATACACATAGACCCCAGCAGGCACCTGTAATGTTTTTACCCCTGGCTTCTCCATGCATATAGGAATCTGCTCCTACAGATTCGAGACAGTAGATTAGAGTCAGGTTGGGAGCATTCCTTGACCTTCTTTGTAAAATCAAGTTTGCAAACTAGAAAACCAGGAAAGTTGCCAAGGTCAGTGCAACCTAAGTACAAAAGAACCTGACCGCCCGGCTGAGGCTCTGGCTTGAACTGATACATCAGTGTGTGCTCACAGGCCTGGTTCATCTATTAGATAATTAGCTATGGTTGCTTAGAGCTTGCCAAGAATGCAGGGACAGCTCTTACTAAACAAAACAGAAGAACTACGAGTTTTGTTTACCTATGGTGGCCAATATACTTTTTAGGAAACATTCCATGAAACAGCTTCCTGAAAAAAATAAAATAAAACAACCCAACAACAACAGCAGCAAAACATTCTTTGTGTAACATTCTCCATCTTTCTTACGCTCACTAAGCAATATACTGTTGGAAAACCAGCACACACAGCTCTATGACATGATAGAAGAAAGTCTCAGCTTTCTAAAAGTAGGAGCTGGTAATCCAACACTCATGATGGGGCATCATGGTCTGTGCTTGCGGTGGTGCAGCGGTCTGATCTGTTTGTAACCCAAGTGCACATCTGGTAAGAGTTGAAAAAAGTGGAGGCAGATACTTGGTGTGTGCTCATAGTGCAGCTACCAAGGGAAAAGATTCATGGGAGTCAAAATGAAGTTCATTTCTCAGTTGGAAGTTAAGAACTCCTCCTGCTTTTCATTTCCCAAAGATACTTTGGAAAGCAGAGAACTAAGTCAGACAAGGCAGTTATTAATATTTATGTTCATGCTGTATTACACGGGGTTTAGTTGTATGTGAATGTAAGGAAATTATTGTATGTGTATATATGCCCATATACGTATATCTATATGGCATAGGAAGGGCAAGATGGGATAAATAAAATGTCAGGTAGATAATCTGCCTCTGTGCCACTCAAACAGAGTCTGCAAGGCTCTCAGTGCAATTCCTGCCTGCTCATTCACAGGTCTAAGTCTGAAAGTTCAGCTACATTTCTTGGTTCATGCATCATCCTCAGCAACTATACTGATTTTGGAGAAGACCCTGAACCTATAAATCTGACTGTTGCCTACAGTAGCAGACAGAGCTATGGATCTGATAACATTATGTGTTTCAATATGTGGGTTTCATATCATCATCTGGATTATGATATTTTCTTTATCTACAGCATCTGGAACTAGTCTAATACTTCTTCGAAAGAAAAGGTGTTGCTTCTGCCACATATGCAGCTGCAGTGTGCAGCATGTAGATGAAAGAAATGAAATGTGAAAAAAGAAACGTGTAAAAAAAGAGATGTGCAACAAGAAACAAGTAACCATAGAGAGCACGCAACACAAAATCGGTATGAAAAGCTGTGTTTTAGTGCCATCTGGTGGGCTTGGGCAGCAGCACGACAGAAAGCTCTTCCAGGCTGGGTGTAACCCATCTAATGTCATCTTTGCTTGTACAGTGGGAAACATCCATCAGCCAATTATGCTGAAGCTATAGCAGAGATAAAAGCTTCATACCTTATATGAGGTGCACTTCTTCCTTGGTTATCGTCACAGCAGTGAACAAGAACCAGGGGGAGAGGAATCAGCCTGAGAATCCCTGATTTTCTTTGACATGTCCAAGTAGAAACTAGGTTACAAAGAGATGCAAGGGATGAGCAATAAGACAGCCCAAGTGCTTAACTGAATCTGGGCAAGGGGATTACTGCCAACCCCATTAGAGGTGAAACCTTGACTTTCTTCCATGTTGCAAGATAAGATCGTGTAAACCTGCAGAAGCCTGATTTCCTACGTGTCTTGTATCTAAATATCTACATACCTTCTATCTTCTGGCCCCTGCCAAAATGGAGGGTTGAGGTGGCTTTAACACCCAACCACCTCAGCCCTCTATTTTGCCTGGAGATATGTCAATCCCTGATACATTAATGTACCAACTAACTCCTAGAATTTACCACTGCTGCAGTAAAGTACATCTTAGAAATGGATATGATCTTGGGTTAAAGATTTCAAGACACAAGGAATTCCCCACATCCCTTGGTGTGTTGTTTCAGTGATTAGACACCCTCACAGTTAGGAGCAGGTGCACTGTATTTCCGATCTCCATATACCTGTGTTTCAGCTTGTTGGTTACCTACGTCTTTGCTTATGTTTTGATCTGGTTTTGATAGGTAAAAGAGTTGATAACAGTCTGGAATTTTTCCATGTGTAAGTAAAATATTGATTCACTGCGCAGCTACAAAAATCCTTCTATAAAGGCACAGAATTATACTAGCAGCTTTTAAAATTTCATAGGTTCACTCGATTTTGGGGTGGAGCCTGTAAGTTTTCATAGAAGTTTCTTATTCTTTCTAACATTGTTAGTCTTCATGTTTACACCTGTGGCTGAAAGGCTGCGCTCCTCGTTTCATGCACAATTATCTTTCAACTTTCCTACCTGCAAGATACACGAATCCAAGCTAAATCTCCCACCTGCTCACGCATGGATCTGCAAACACAATCTCTTTTGCTGAAAAAAAACAAGCTATAAGTTCTCTTTTTTTGTTGTTCTCTTTCGACTTCCCCTGATTATCTTTTGCTCATCTCTCACTTTTACTTAACTCCAACTGCTCTCTCCTCCTTTCTACAAATAGTCTCTCTTCTCTGCCTGAAGCTTCCTTTGGTTCTTACCTCCAGGGTTCTCCTCATTCAGCTCTGTACTGTTGTCCTGCATGGCCAGTCCTCCCAGATGCAGCTATAGCTTCTCAGTCTGGCTACCAATTTTATAAGAAGCAAATGCTCATGTTTTTACACAAGTTAAAAAGGTAACACAGAATCTGAATAAATATTTATTTCCTTAACAAGGAGATGAGTTCGAGAAAAATGAAACTGAACAGTATGATAAAAGAAGCACATTGCACAAAGCAGACCTGGTGCATGTTATTAGTCTAGTAAATAACATACATCAGTGTCTAATGGGTAACAGATGCAAAATAAACTGTGTGGTTTCTTGGCAAGTGTGTGTGCATTTGAAACGTATTTACATATGTGCTCATATAATGAAGGCATCCCAAATACCTCAGTCCTTTGTAAAAGTCCCACTATATACAATATTATAACAGGATCCTGATTTAGTTCTATGGGAGCAGAGGCATTCTTGTGTTATTTTGTCGTTAGGTTTATATATATTTCAGGAAACTACACTGAAAACAGAATATTAACAACACGGTCATGACCTTCTTATTCTGGCACATGTTCAGTGACTGAAAATCTGGTTCTGTTTTTAGCACTATTTAACATAAACTCAGATTTATAGGAGTACACATCTTCTGAAAGCACTGATATTTGCTTGAGTACGGAGTGTTGTATTGTTTCTATTACATAAAATGTTTTACCCGTAGAAGCAAGCTCCTGCTTAGAGCAAACATTGAATTTCATCAAAAATATTAGACCACCATATATATCTCTCTGCACAAATCAATTTTATCTTTATTAATATGTGGCTTGCAGATACCTGGAGCAAAATGCAGAACATGGAATTGAATGCAATTGAGTGGAAATATTTCGGCAAAACAGATAATGATGATGTAAGGGTGCCAGGAAGCAGAAGTGTGAGAAAATGTAGGCTTACAGGTATCACCTTGGCATAAATGGCTAGTTCTCTCTCCTCACCTAAATTTAGTTCTCCTTACGCCTGAAGAGAGTGCAAAACCACTGGGTCTTTTGGCTACCCTGCTGTGTAGGAAAAAGAGCTGTAGAAGTGAAGTTGTATGCATGTATTTAAAGTTATAACTACAAAAGAGATTATAAATAACAAAGCTGTGTTTGTCAGCTGAATATAGAACTGCTGGACAAAAGTGCAGCTTCTCCTATTAGTGGGGGAAGAACTGTAAATAAATTCATAAAAAGCCTAATCCTTTACTAACTCAGTCACGATACAGCCACTCTCCCAGTAAATCCACTCCCAACAGTGAAATGTGCAGCTGCCCATCCTAATACCCAATGTCAGGATCTGTGCTAAGATATGTTAATTTAAGCGATTAAGGATTAACAACTTTGCCAACAGGTGCACCTTCATGTGGACTCTACACTTCAGTCAAACATTGACTCACAAACTGACAGTTATGCGAAGCATTGATTAAAAAAGCAGATAGTAGCTCCACACAGCTGGCAGATCTCTTCCCTTTCTAATTCACATGTATTCAACTGATACGGAATGTGTATGACAGAGCACAATAGCATCTAAATTCTGATCATAAATGCAAAACTTCTACTGAAGACAATGACTGTTGTTGTGAGACAGTTGTTGTCAGGATGGGATCTTTTGGGTCCACTAACAGGCAACACTTTGTTCCTGATCTTGGGCAGACTCACTTAATCTGAAGAAAAATTGCTGTGATTAATATAACAGTGAACAGAACCTGTCCTAGAGCTGGTGTTTTTCTTGACTAGTCATTAACTTAAAAAATGACAAAAACCAGGCCAAGGTCATTTAAAAACCCTCCTCAGTGTGTGTTGACAAGATATTTTAAAGGTAAATAGAGAAGAATTCCTGTGCTGGAAACCTGTTTGGGTGAAAAAAGGTGTCTAGCTGTTAGCATGCTGTAATGCATAACCACTATTATACATGTAATTATTGTAATTGATCCAGTCATCTGCACACTGATATTCTTGATTAGGCTGAATGTATGGATGATAAACTGTTTCTTTTCCCAAGAAGTAGGATGGAGAAAGTCTCTGTAAAACAACTGCACTGAATTGATATGTCAGCTTCCTTCGAATTTTAATGATTTCACCTGTTCTTCCATAATTTCTCAGTGCTCTGGCCATTTTCTGATACGTCATGATCTTGCGGTTTCCCTTCCTTTCTCCCCACAGCTCTGCAAGTTTCTCCTTGTTTTTGGAGACGAACTGGAAGACACCATTAGGCTTATCCACCCACTGTATGCAGTTTGCCATAGCTGGATCATACAGAGACTCATGGAGGTACTCAAACAGTCGAAGTTTTTTTCTACCTATTAAGAAATAAAGCACAAATGGTCAGAGCAGAAATCATACTTGTTTTGAAAGATAAACAGTTGCCCTTTTCCTGAAAAAGACCTTAAAGACAAAAGGATAGGTAAACCTAATGCCTTGTTTCAGTATAAACAACTCAACAAAAGACCAGCAACAGGCTTAATGGGATGATAGTTTTGAGATTATGTCCCAATTGACAGAAAGGGATCCGGCAATTAGATTTTCAGGAGCAAGCTATGTGGGGAACATGACATATATTTGATGACTTCACTGTCTGGTAGCTCTCAGAAGCCACTTTCAGAATCTTCAGATGTGTGTTGGGCAGGTACATGGTCAAAGAAGCTATTACAGGAAATTACAGTTTCAGGCAGCGCAGTAAAGAGGTTCTGGAGAGCTAGCTGAAATGTTCTGTCTTGCTTAATCAAAACTTAAATATTTTGGAGATGAGTTGATTTTGCACATATTTATTTCAAGAAAATGTCTGGAGTGCAAGGTACTCTTGGTTCAGTGTAAGAGGGAGAGGGTGAATCAACAGGAAGAGCAAGATAGTTTTGAATTATAAACCTTATCAAGTCAATAAGGAAACTGATCTTCTGGCATGCTACATTTTATTAAAAAAAAAAAAAAAAACAGAACTGTGACTTTTCAGTCCAGTGTGGAATAAAAGCAAGCTTCAGTACTACATTTGTCAATTAACTGAAATATTCTCCTCCCCACATCTTCAGATCTCAAACTTAAGTTTACCAGCAGGGCTTACTTAGTTTCACTTAGGTTTAGTGGATCCATCTCTCTGAAGTTCTTCGAGTTTCTTTCATAAAGCTAGGGTTGAACAAGCAGCTGCCATATGGAGGAAGAACTGAAAATTATGAGACGGAGGAACATTTTGGAGAACGCAGAGTGTATGCAGAAAAATATCTTCCACTTTAATCAAAGTGGAAACAAGCAGCTGCACCTAAAGACCATAAGGTCTTGTCTTGCATGGCTATTTTAGACTAGGAGCACTGAGCTTGAGCCAAGACATCTGCTGGGGTGATGGCAACCCTGCATCTGGTGATAAGGAAATAGGGGAGAAGTGACAGCCAAACTAGGAAGAAGAAGGGCCTGAAATCGGAGGTACTTTCCAAAAAAGTAATAAAGTGTCAGAAGCTAAATAAAAATTGTTCTGTGGCTAGAAATACATATTCTACTAGAAATATGACTATGTAAGTAAGTATGAAAATGAGAAGCTTAAAAGCAAAGAGGTGAAGGAGATTGCCTGGTCATGGAAAGCACTTCTGAATTATGGGAGATGACCTTCTTAGGACCCCACCAGCCTCAATTATCTGGTAATCCTGAGAAACTATGGTAGGATGAAAAAGAACAATAAAACATCTGAATGTCTATACAGGTCAACAGAGTCTCTAGCTTCTGCTGACTGAACTTTTGCTGGAAAATGATAGTGTAGCCATGTCTGTAATAGCATCTTAGACCTCGTGCTGTCCTTCCCCTTAATTCAGCTATCACTTCTATGTAAGTTTTAATTTCATCTTCAGCTGGTGTCTTTGTTTGAGAGGGCTTATTAGCTCATACGTGCTAATGCACCCATGTTTCTAGAGCCCAGTGACTCACCATTTGAATGCACCAGTTTGAGCTGGAGTTCTAGTTCAGGGATCTTTACTTGCACTCCACTGCACAAGCTAGTAGGGTTCCTTACTTGTCCCTAAGCTGCTGTACAACCTCACTCTAAGTTAACAGGTTAGGATTTGCAGGTTTATTATATGGTCAATGGAAGGCAGTGGACTCCTCCAGAAGATGTTTCAGAGTATCTGCATTTGGTCTCCGCAGGACAAGAAAAACCGATTCATGTAATGAGTCCAGCAAAAGGCCACAAAGATGATGAAGAAACTGGACCATCTCTCATATGAATGATGTTGAAGTGCAAGAATTAGACTCCTTTCAGAGAAAACCGAACAGAGAAAATACACTCAAAATGCATATCTAGCTTTAGAACTTAGTGCCAGCCTTGAGATAATCCTAAGTAAACTCTCTGAAATATTTTTAACACATATATTGGCTCCTCAGTAGTAATATTTCCACTACAAGCCCATTACTAGTGAGCTGCTAGGAATGCTAGTGTAGACATGACCTCTCATGACTGAATGGAAGGCCAAGAAGACTAGTTTTTTTCAGCATGCAGTTCAAATAGCCCCTTAAAATTTCTGACAGGAATATTGCCATGGACAGAGGAAACAGAAGAAAAGTCAGTAATTCTAAAAGTTCATGCAGTATAGCCTTCTGGAAAAGGATAAGAAAATGGAATGCCTAATGGTAAAGAAAGACTAAACAGGACGTGAAGTTTAATGGAGCAGTCTTGGAGTCACCTTCAGCTAACAACATATAAAATTCCCAGTGCAACACTGGATAAGGTTTGAAAAAACAATGTATCTGGAATGGCATACTTGCTGTTGAAATAATCAATTCTAACTACAGAAGAACAGGACTTAAAAGGAGAGGCTACTTTTTCCTAAGTCCCATGGAAAATGTGGTAGTAATAGTAGTAGTAGAACTACTAAGCAACGGAAACCATCGTGTTCAACATCAGTGGGAAGGGATGATGTAAAAAACTGATACCATATGATTAAAATTGAGAGAAGGGCGTAGTAGTAGTAGAACTACTAAGCAACAGAAACCATCGTGTTCAACATCAATGGGAAGGGATGATGTAAAAAACTGACACCATATGATTAAAATTGAGAGAAGGGCATTTCAAAAAGCAACAAAAACAGGAACCTACTTGAAAAGACCCCATGGGGAAAAGTGAGTACATAATCTTGGAATGGAAGCTGTGAAATTCCCATCTAAGAGCTGTAGATAGAATTCTAAATCCCAAATGAAGACAAAGGAATGAATTCAATAAACAACAAAAGTGCTGCAATAATGAATGTCCCCATACTTATTCTTCAGAAAACAGAAATCCACCCAAATAAGGTCATGAAAAAAGAGCATAAACTGTAACTATGAGAATGTTAAAATGTGCACTGGAAGTTGCAAAAACTAAGAGCAAGCAGAGAAAGACATAAAATCAGGTACAAGAAATTTTAAATGAGTGAAGAACCTTCGAGAAAAGCACTGTTCACTGGTAAAATAGAAGATGTTATTAAAGTGGGTAAGGACATTACTGATAGATTTAATTCCTTGCATTAGACTTCATCCCAAGTGATTTGAACTGATACACTCTGTGTTCTACATTTGCACATAACAAACAAGAGAAGAGAACGCGATGCTAACAAATTTATCTCACCTTATGAGATTTAGCAGATAGGAACTGATTCTTAGCACTTTTATTCCTTAACTATTAAATGTTAACATTTTTTTTCCTGTTAAAAATAACAAAAATAGGAAATAGAGAAAACATGACTTGCCAAGGAATTTTAAAAGTAATACAACATCCATATCGAGTTATGTTCTTTCCACACACCTTTCCCTGCTTTTGGCTGGCCAGCAGCAGCATGCATCACTTGGTTTTCTGGCATATTCTGTAGAGTGTGGTAGACCGCTTCATCTGCACAAAAATCTGCTGCACTGTTCTTTAAGAATTAAGACAAAGAGTTACTATTAGAGTACATGCTCCAAGGAAAAAGAAATTTTAACTGCCTGAAAAGTCTTGCTTAAGGCTTGCTTAAGGCTTGCCTGAAGCCTTAAAGAACCTTTCTTCACTTGACACACAAGATTTTTCACAACCACAGACACAGGCAGTGAACAGTATCAGTAAAGAGCAACACCAACTTAAGTCCAGTGGGAATGACGAGGCCACTGTGGGAGAGCTTAAGGGGAAAAACATAGTAATTGCCTCACTGTGCACCTTGAACTCCTCTGCTGGAGGCAAAAAAAAAGGAACTATTGTTTCTTCTTGCAGAGTTAATAAAGGACAAGTCTCATCTGAACAGTATTTCTACACAGACTCCTGTTCGTGTGTCCTGCTCTGCTCATCTGCTTGCGGAAAGTAGGCCTCTTTTTTTTGAATCCCGTTCCTGAAATTATGCCCCCCGACCAACACACCCTATTTTCCACCAGTTCCCGGAGGCCATGCTTTCAGGTTCCTTAAGAATGAATACAGATTATTCAGACTGAAGTTGAACCCGGAGTTCAGCTAATGCTGGTCTCTCCAGCAATCTCAAGGCAGTCTGGTAGAGGAGAAATCAAGGGCACGAAACTTTCTCATAGGGACAGAAGCTGGGTGGAGGCTGGAATTTGTTGTGCTCTACCCATTCCCAGGTCTTTTCCTTACAGTACCAGTAGGTTTGTGCATCCTGTTACTTGATGAACCACAGAAGAGCATCATAGTCAAACAGTTAAGATGAATCCTAAAGAGAGACTACTAAACATGTTTTGCAAATATTTCCCCAGGCAGTTTCATTCTGGACAGACTGGTTTTATGCTGGAATTAACATATTGATTTGTATTAGAAATTATGAGCAGGCCAGCTTCCATTTTATGACAGTGTTATTAAGAGTCAGTTCACTTACTATTACATTTCTCCAGCTATATCCTGAGTCCTCTGCAGATGGTGCTGCAGAGTAGCTGGGACTTGCTCGGAAGTGAGGGTGATGGTTGATCACAGTCAGGCAATTCCTATAACCTGAGAATTAAGAGGAAGGAGCAAAAACAGAGTGAGTAGAAAGGAGACAGGACAGAAAATCTCCAGTGGCAAACAACCTAACATGATCCTGAGTCCATCAAAATGCATGTTTCTTATGACGAGGGCCAGGATGTTCTCTATCATTGGGTTATTCACCACAGTCTGTACATTGTTAGGTACACCGTGACTGCTAATGATGTCTCAGGGCTGGATTTGTTTGCCTTCATGATGAAATACAGTATTTATTAAAATGTCAGTTAACATGATGGTTAACAGTTTGGTTAATAGAAAAAGGAGGGCCAAGCAGATCGCCAAACGTAATGAATCATGATGATAATATGAAAGAGAAAGAAAAAGAGAACATCGCACAGTTCTTATACAGGCCATTAGCAATACAAGTAAGTATCTAGAATGTTGTGTGAAGTGGAGAAGAGAAACTGGCAAACATGAACCTGGGCAATACCATATCAGCTGTCTAAAACTGTTATGCCAAATCAACTACAAGAAAAAAAGAGCCAGAAATCTGCAGTGCCAAAAAGAGCAACGTGGAAGGAGCTTAAGAGCTTCTAAAAAAGGCAGAGATCACTGAATTGGACAAAATCACATATTCTTTAGGAGACCAGAAGATGACCTCGGAGAGGTAGATCTACTGTGATTGGCAACTTGGGTGCAGTTGTAGGAAATCTAAACATTTAGTTGAAAGTGCTTAAAATCTCTCTATATGGGCTCTATTAATAGGCAAGTTACAGGCAAGACCATTTGCAAAAAAAAAAATCTATATAGTAGATCCTTCAGCATGTATAAATTGCCATAGCAATGGAGACAAAAACCTTTCAATAACATCTGAATTTCTGGCCCAATCCTATTTGCATTTCAGCATATAGTAAATAAATATGTAAATAATTGTCCTTGTATGAAAATCATGCCTGTTGAAGTTTTGTTCTGGGCTTCGAAGATGTGATATAGCCTCTTTTATTCCCTTCTTTCCATTTCTATTTGTTAAATCATCAAACAGGAAGAGATTTTTAATTCTATGGTATTATAATTCCCAAAGCCTTGCCTCAATGGGAACAATTTACAGTTTGCCTATATTTATACTTTGAGAAGCAATGCTCCAAGAAAAACACATATTTAAGAATTATCCAGACTCAAACTAGCACCTCTACAAAAAAAAAAAGTATTTAAATGTAAAAGAAAGTAGTTGTGGAAATGAATTTGACCTGTCTAGTTCTCGGTTAGGTTAGTGGTGGGGGAAAGGGAGATGGGGATTGTCCAACATTTTCCCTGTCTTGTGACTCGGAGGATGCATGCCACACTGGGCAGTGTTAATCAAGAGACTGCAACCCTTCAGCTATTCTTGCTTCTTTTCTTCCTCCCAATGTTCCTCTAGTGTTCATTGATCATTGAGTACTGTTCTACTTCCTCTACTGTTCATTGATCCACCTCTGGGAAATTATTCTCCCACCCAGGAGATGTACTTTCCTGTACAGGAAAGATGTACTTTTCCATAAAAATATAATATATGGGTATATGAAATGAAGTAAAAGTTTTGATTTTACCTGGTGAATATTGCATTTCAGCATCAGAGTGCTGCTGCAGTACCTCTAATGCATCTTCAAAAGCCTGGCCCAGTATGTCTTGATCAGGATAACTCTGTAGGAACAACATTATTCTTTCAAGGGTCAGCAAAGACCAGGCTTGTTGCTTCAGTAGTCAATCAGGTGGAAAACCCCAAATAAATATAGTAATTATGTTGTATATACATATATCACACCATCCTGTTGGAATGTACATTTTTCAGGCACTTAGGCCTTCCCATAATCTTTATTACTATGAGAAAGTTCTCAGTCCTTTGAGAAGTCTCTTTGAGGTCAATGGGACAACTCGTGTGGGTAAAATTAGTTACTTGTGAAAATGTTTCAAGGTTCATTTCCCTAAATCTGCAGGAGAAGTTTACTGAAAGGGTGCTAATTAGTTTGCTCTGCAGTATTCCATATAGAAATATATATCACTTGTATAGTATGAGTTATGAAGCCAAAATTGTACTGCAACCACACTGAATAATACAAGCATTGGAAATTGATTATGCAGTGAAAATGTTGTACTATGCCAGTAGAGGAAACACATGGTGGAGTTTCAGAACACTGTTTAATGCTGATTTAGGATGTCTTGTATTTAAATAAAAGCTAAATGAAAAATATCCACATTTGCATAATCACAGAAGGGTTAAGCTTGGACTGGATCTCTGAAGAAGTATGGAGAGGTTTACCTAGAAGTTTTCTGTGGCTAATTTGAAACTTTCAGTAATTCAGTAAGAGAATAAAACTATTGTAGACTTACCATTATTTAGATACCCAAGCTGGAATCCTGTTTAAAATAAACAATATTTTAAAATTGTATACTTCAAAATAAACAGCATTTCTGTCACTGCAAATAAATTAATTGAATGATTTCCAGGGATGACATAAAAGATATTTAACAATACGGAGAAAAGTAATTTAGAATTAAAATGTGACATTTCTAATAAATTAAATAACTTGTAACATTGGATATTGTTTTTTGTTTTTAAAAAAGTTTTTTTAAAAAAAAAATCATTCTTTTTCATTACTAAGGCTTCCAGCTTCATTAATACAGTAACTTTTAGATTACCATCCACATCATGATAAGCATGCTTTAAAGACAGTATGAAGTAAAATGTTTTTTTTTTCTGACATTTAGTCTTAATGCTCAATTCACAAAGAAAATACTGACCTGAACTGTTTAAGTCTGTTTTTCAGATGTAACTGAAAAAAGGTCATTTTTTTTCTCCCCTGAAGGCAGTTTAGAATATGTTTGTATATGAAAATACGTAAATTCTCAGAGCAACTGTGTGTTCCATAAGGAAATTCGGCTGTTTAATCATCAGTGAAAATAGACAAAATTTCAGAGAGATTAACATGGAATATACATTATATACAACATTACTCAGAAATGATCCCCTAGTACCTCCTTTTGGCATTATACACCTTGTTACAGAGTATAATACTGGGATTTGTTACATTGCAGTGTTTTCTTGCTCTCATTTATAGTTACCATTTCCAAATTGTAAAAATAATAATCAATACATCAATATTTTATTCTTCAAAGAGTTGATTGTAGTGCATTGACAACCCTGGAAGATCTGTTGGTAGTTCCAATAGATGCGAAATTGGTTCCTGTCTGAAGTGTTAAAATACAAAGAAGTGACTAAATACTGAAATGGGAAAGAATTTTATCCAACACCCACCATGAATGTTATAACCTGTTAATTATGTTACAGATAACATGCACATTTTTAACATAAAGTGCTGTCAAAACTTCTAGAAGCTTTTTAAGCCCTTTTGACTAAACATACATGTTTGAGGGATCTTGCCATAAGAAATCTTGGCGGGTAACAGACTTTGGTGAAATCAATGGGAGTTTTCTCCTTGACTTCAGTGCAGCAAGTATGTCACGAGACTGAACTTTTTATTCTAAAATGAAGAGGGACCAAATCAATCCTTTAGCTATCTGTGGCCACAGATTCATGAATATAGAGCTGTAGAAATCAAAGTCATGAATCTCCTTTGTAAGGGTCCCAAGCTGGTGTTCCCCTGATTTTAACTACTCCACTTTCCTTAAAATGTCTACATTTCCTGTCTAAAACTCTAAACTGATATGTGGTAACCTTGGCTGATCATCTGTAGTTATGGCTGATGCTTTTCAAAGCCTAAAAAAAGACTATCAGCAAGGTACTGTTGAATGGTCATATCATTTGTACAATTGAGATCATAATTTAAAAAAGCTACACCTTAGATAAGTTTAAAAAAAAAAATCTGAACACTTACCTAGAATTCAGCTCCACATGTAACACACGAATCAGTCTGGTTTCATAAATAAACGAAAGCCTGAGTTCCCAGAGCAATGGGCTGGCAAAGGGGCTGCATTAAATAGCTGATTTTAAGGAAGTGCTTCGACTAGGGATTTTTTTTTTTAGAGTAAAGGTATAGAGTACACTGCTAGCATGGCCCTTCATTCTGCAGAAGACAAGGGTGATTTATATGGGAATAAAGTACAGTGTTGTTAGCTATTGTCCAAAACCTGCAGATACCATGGACTAGGACAGATTCTGTTTGGCTTTTGAATGTTCTAACAGTGCTGTCCCTGGTATGTTACCAAGCAATGGCAAAAAATCCTTCATCCTTGATCTGTCCATACAGCTTGTAGAGGATCTTAAGGTTTTATCTGACCTTCTTGGTTAGGGCAGTGTAAATGGAGAGAACTAGACCCCAAATATGAGCCCTGCATATCTGGGGCAAGTCTACTTCAGATGTCTGCTTCAAAGTTCAGATTTGTAGCACAGGCCCAGCTCTGCTCCAGCAGACTAACACTGTTTTCAGTCTTCAGTGTGGAGCTAGTCCTGGAGCTAGTTGGAGACTTGCCACACATGCTTGGAGCAGCTGCAAGTCATGCTATTGGCTCATCCATGCTATAGGATGAGAAATCTGGGGTTTTTTGGGCACAAAACTTCTTACTGCTGGCATATCCCAGCCTGTGCCTTAGATGTTTAGAGGCAATTCATAGGCACATTTACAAAATTTCCTCATTGCATGCCATAAAATTGCTGTCCAGGTTGCTGTGCAATCACCTTTAATGCTGTTTAGGTACACTCCCTCAACCAACAACCATAGGCAAGAACTAGCCTCCACCTGCCTATGAATGCTGAGTGCAGGTAATACGAAGCCAGTGTTAACATCAGCTATCATTTTCTGGTTTCAGATATGAGCTGCCTTTTGAAAATTCAAACCATAAACTTTCAAAATATCTGCTATGCTTTTCTGACAAAGTCCATTAATACTTGTATATGCTCTTCTTGATCTATATTTCATTTTGTGGCATTTCTCTGCTATGACTTGGGTTCTTAAAGGAAAATGACCAGGAAAAGTGCTCTTAAAGCAGCACAGGTTTATAGGCCTAATTTGATCACACAGTTAAATTCCTCTCCATGTGCTAAGCTACAATTTGATGCAGTTAACTTTTCTCTTTAATGTGAAAAATCACAGATTTCAGTGTTCACTTCCTTTCTATATCAGGAATATTTAGTGGATTTTAAATAACGAATGAGCTTTAAGACTTTTCTGAAAAGAAACCGCTACCTTTGTATTTTGCACAGCGTTGATTCTCAGCACGAGTGACTACCTTGTATCCAGAGTCATAGCAAACCCGGTTCAGGAAAACAAAATTGAAGCACATCTCAGTACTGTAACACCCATCTGAATCTAGAAATGGGAAGGTACAAACACGCAGCATCAAAATGAAAGCAATCTCTGTCTCCTAGGGTGGGTTTAGACTCCCTATGGCATTTGCGCAGTTCAGCTTTGCTCAGTTGTAAGCCCAGACCAAGGGCTTATTCTGCATCCCTGTGCAGGAAAGGGAGCTCTGAACAGGCCGCGGAAGGTCCATCTCAAGACAGGGAGCGAGCCAGCTCCTCAGCAAATCCTGCTGCCTATGCCAAGAACCACGCTTACAAAGTCTGCCTTGATCTTTCATTTGATGGAAAGGCGGATTGCAGCAATAAGGAGAACTTATTATTCAGATTCCTGTGTCTCAAACAACTGTACATAGCATTGAAATCTGAGTATCAATGAGGGACAATATCAAGCCCTCTGTCTTCCTCCATATTTAAAAAAACAAACCTGCAGCAACAGAATGATCAAATTTCAGAACTTTCTTTCACCTTTGCTTTGCACCAAACGTTAATTCAAAATAATAGTAGAAAAGAAGCATTTCACCTGTATTTGTATAAGAGACACAGAATTAAGTAATGTGTTACAGCACTTGTCTCAGAGGGCTCTAGAAAGCCTGAAGGCTCTTGCATGGAGCATTGTCCAAGCATTGTGTAAAAAACATTCCCCCTTTCTAAAGGAATGTAGAATTGGTAAAAGCAGGTTTCCTCACCAGCCCTTTGAGGCTTTTTCAGAAGTTTTTCAAAGTCAATTTGTAACTGCCCATATAACACAGACAGATCACTTAAGACAGAAGGGATTTCACAGAGGAAAAAAAAGTGTTTGTAGAAATGATTCAGCCATGCAGAGTCACTTGCTCAGCACAGAAGAGGCTGCTTCCCACCTAAGTAGCATTTAGAAATTAACTGGTGAGCGGGACAGCTGTGGAAAGCTTCTGTCCTGGCCTCAGCAGACCCCTATAACACCCCTGTGCTGGCCGTGCAGCTCTGCAGAAACATTCTGACCTGAATCCCCATGACTTTGGATTCACAGAAATTAAGACCAGATGTTGTCTCCATGGAATTCAAAACGTTGAGAGATTACATGCCTGTCCTCTTCTCCTTAGCCTGACCCTCTTGATCGATAGAGCTTCAAACCTCCGCCGTTATGCTGGGTCATGTCCACTGCATTTAGGGTTCAAAAGAAACTGGAAAGATTCTTGCAGCAAGGATGCAACCTTTTCTCTAAGCAAGAGCACAGGTCTGCATGCGGAGCAATCTCTTTTACGTGTAGAGTAGAGCGACCATCCCAGCATAAGTGACAGAAAATCAATTTGAAATCTGAGCATCAAATCAGAGAGCTCAGAAAATACCTGAATTCATATTCCCAGCTCCGGACTGCAATGAAACCTCTCCTTTAAAGAAAATCAAAAGCAAACAGAAGTAAACACATTTAACTAGCAACCTATATGATATTGTTTACCTATTATGTTGGTCAGATAATTTAGCGCTGAATAGAGATGAAAACCCTAAACGGGAACATAAAAGTCAAAATTCCAGTTCTGGCACCATATCAGATAAGTCAATCAGATACTGAAAATGAGTCTAAAAATGCTATTTGTGCTGGAAGATTTTAGTTCATGCATTTCAACAATTACGATTTATTCAAATATGAGAATATAGCATAGACTATAACTCTTCACTTGCCTCATGAATTGTTCTATAAATGGCAATGAAACTGTAATGCAAAAAATATCCTGGCTTATTGTAATAGGTGGAGTTACAGTATCAGTTCCTTAACTGTCAGAAACTGGTGCAGAGGCACCAAAGCAAAAGGATCCCTGCTGAATCGTATAGAGATTCTGGCTCATGCAGTCCACACTCTGCTGTTATTTGCAGGACGGTAAGGGGAAATTTGCTGCACTAGCATTAATGTTGCATATTCTTCCCCGACTTCCTGATTTGCGTTGGCGATTTATGTTTCTTTGGCTACCTTATAAAGCCATTGATTAAACAGAAAGGCATTGCTGCATTTTAACCCTTCTCAGAACTCTTCACAGTTATTTCCAGAGCAACATTTTTTAAGAGCTTCATCCAACCTTTCTGCCATTATACATCTTTATCTTTTCTTAAGGAAAACTAAAGACGTTGAATATTTTTTCAAAATCAAATTTTAAGTCTATTATAAGCAATTATCTCTCCCAGGTTCATTTCCCTACCTTTATATGGAGATTGAAACCTTTGCATATTACCCTTGGATTTGTGTCTCAGATGGCTTCTTTATTTTAATATTGCTTTTAAAATATTGTTTTATTGTTTTTTAGAGTTGATAATTTTATGAACTGTATAAGTTTAAAGAGAAAACATCTAGCTATTTCTTACAAATCTACTATTTTTAGGCTATTTCAAAATTAAATTTGCTTATCTCAATGTACATTTGAGATAACTTATATGCTGAATTTTAATGTTTTTCTGAATTCAGAACCTATGATCTAATTCCAGAAGACTGGACTTAGTTATTTTTTTCATGTGTAGCACATTCCACTTCAATCAATCAAGGAATTGCAATAAAAAAATCTCGTATTTAGATAAATCATTGCAGAGCTTAGGTCTAAAAATTTAATTCCCTCCTCTGTGGTCTAAAAAGAGAAGTGTCGGAAGGAGGCTGTAGCTGTGCGAGAAGGCAGATAGACTCTTCAAAGGAAAACCCACATCTAAAGTCTCTGCTTTACAGCAAGGCCCAATCTACTGGTCCAGTTGCTCATGTCAGCAGGACTTCTCAGGAAGCTTCTTCTTTGGCTCCATATAACCAAAGGAAGTGACTTTCTGCTGGGAAGTCCGGGGAAGAGAGAAAACCAGAAACCACAACAGAAGCACAGGGAACTAATAATGACAAGTGCATAGAAAAAAAGAAAAAAGACTAAAAGAGGATTTTAAAGTGAAACATAGATATGTAGTTACTCTGAATAACGTATAAGTTTAATGAGTATTCCGTTAAATATTTGGATAGCTAAAACATCTATGGCCAATAATACTGCCGTGGGAAACTAGCAGAATAAGACAAAAATATTTTACAAAATTTTACGGTATTTTATAATAGCAACAAGTGTTAAAGGGAAGACCGTCATTAGGAGGTTAATCTGATGAATGGTAAAAATAGAATCTTTTCTTTTAGAAAGAATTTGTGCAAACAAGAACAAAGTATTTTAATAACCTTTTTAAGGGATGATATTTGGGAAACCAGTAAGAGCTAATAATTTTCCAGGTGGATGTGATATTTGTGAAAGAAACACCTTTTAAGATTCAAGAGGCATTTAGATCTTGCAGGATTAATTCAACACCATTCCCCATAAATTCTAAAACTGCAATTTGGCAAATGCTGGGATAAGGTCATAAAGAGTTTTGAACATTTTCCAAAGGATGGAGGCAATCATGGATATTTTGAAAAAGCTGAAAAGAAAGGCATGTAGGAAATACTGTAGCATCTCCATGCATATTGCATCTTACAGACCCTTCCATTACACTGCACAGATTGAAGGCTAGAGCAATAAAAAGTAGGTTTCACAAATTAGGCACTGAAATCCAGATCTTCGATCTGCTGTGTCACCACATCACAGCACGTTGCTTTCCCTAGGCTGCCTCTGAAACATTTGGAGGGAGTTTTATATTTCAGACTAGAATCAGCAACCAGAGGTGGTGTGCGGGGAATAAAAGCATTTTATCTAGGTAGTAAGAAACATTACATAAAAGATGGCTGAAATTGCACCCCCTTCCTTCCTTTTAAAGCTCCCCCTGGGACTACAGCAGTAGTGCATTCATGTCAACCTTTAGGGATTAGCTGCCTGCCGGGATCAGTGGTGATCTGGGCACAGTTCCCTCCTCAGCACCAGCAAGTTTAACCTCATGCTCCCCACTACTCAGAGCATCCTAGAAAGCAGAGCCACTATAGGTTAAACCTGGGCCATGGCACTTCCTCACCTTGTGCCTTTGCCTCAGTGGGAGACACAAATTTGAATCTCTGTTAGCCATTGAAAAGACTGTTTCATATATCCCTTACTTCCAAGGCAAGCAGTCTCACCATGGAACCAAAGGTGAAAAATAGACAATTTTCATCCATATTTTAAAATAAAATGTCTGAAATTGCATGAGATGAAAGTCATGTTCGTAAGTGGAGGAAATGACTCGGAAACAGACACCAGTTTTGAACCACGTAGAGGACCTCAGGGACACCTAGTATCTGGATGCTGGTCAACATGAGGAAGAAGGAAGACACTGGGTGAGTCAGTCACACCGGGCTATTTCTAGGTATTCATAAAAGCTTCACTGTTTTTTTACCCTGAAAAACAAACAAACAAAAAAAGAAAAAAAGCAGAGAGGGAAGGGTGATCTGACAGGAATCTATAAAATCAGTACTAATGTGGAGAAAGAGAATAAAGAAGTATTATGGTGCTAATACAGTTCATGTATTAGAAAAGGCATTAAGGGACACCAGAGGAAACCACAGGAGATAAGTACAAAACCAGCAAAGGATATACTGCTTCACACAACACATGGTTGATTTACAGAAGATATCAGTTATCTACAGGAAGTTGTAGAAACTACAAAATACTACCTTTTGAAAAAGCAACTGGAGAAAAATCTATTGAGGGCTATTAAATATGGAGAGACCATCAAATTCCTTAAGCCAGAAAGCTCTGGATGTACAGGTGATGGCCCAGTATGGTATTTTTGTATTACATCATCTGTTGTAACCATCTCTATCTAGACTTTAAGGGCAAGTGGTGAGGTGCCGATTAGATTAAATGCCTACAGAGTTAGGTGGATGACATGCTGAAAAGTTTTTTTTTTTTTAATAGTCCAAGCTTTGAACAATCATAACACTGCAATAGCATTGCAGTATGGGTGATAAAACCCAGTTGGTGACTGTTTGAGAAAAAGAAATATTATCAGAATAAATACGTGCTTTCAAAGAAATTCCATAAGAGCATGTAACAGCACGGCTGCTGGGTTCCAGTGCAGGAATATGGGATTTCTGGTGGGAATCTCTTTGTAGTTGAAATACCAGAGTATATAGGGAAATTAACAAAAAAAATCTATTTAAATTGTGAGATATGGGAATGGGGAACAGCATTTAAGGATCATCTTAAATGATCTGCACCAAAGTTTCTGATATGATGGTGATATAGTTGTAACAAAACAGACAGAATATTTGGTACAAAGGGAGGATGGAGATTTAAAGACAGAGGAGCCGTTAAGGAAAAAGAAGAAATGCTCATAGCAGAAGAAGAAGAAGAAGAAAAGCTTAAGAAATTTATAACAGATCTATACAGAAGCAAGCAGTATGAATGAAACATAATCCTAACAGTTTTAGTGGACAGAGTATATACCAGCTTTAGGCAGACAGACCACTTAAGCATCTCTTGAAAGGCCACTTCTGTAGTTGAACAAGAAAAAAAAAGACATATGTTATTAAGCAAGCTCTAAATTCTCTTTAAGCGCTCTCTAAACTACCATAATGGAAAAATATGCCTATGACAGTGGCAAATCATGGAACCAGCCTGGTATTCGTAAGTCTGCAGAGCTAGGGAATAGGAGTAATGAGTGCCATATTAATGAAAATATCAATTAAAATTGTATGGCCATCAAAGGAATACAAATTGAACTTTTCTTTGAATGAACTTCAACACCCCACAGGACAGCAGTATGAGGCCTAAGAAGTGTATATATTTCACTTATAACTTCAAATAATCAGAAATGGTGTGGAAACACTATATAAGGAATATTTTTCTAATTAAAAAGGGAGGATTTTTTTTTTTAATACAAATCTGAGTTTTGTTACTGCACTCAAACTTTCATGGAAAACGTGCAATTTCTTCAGAGGGCCAGGAATCAGAAAAGCAAAATGTATGTTGGAATTCACCTCCCAAAGAAATGAAACAAGAAATCAGTTTGGACTTTCAACTAAATATTGAAAGGTTCCATTAGGATTTTTCTC
>NW_010589523.1:0-16962 GCF_000705375.1 Tinamus guttatus
CTTTGGATTACAGCTGCAGCTGGGGGCTTCCTCAGAGAGACACCCATGGAAATTCTCCTGTATGTGTGATGTAAGGTGAATATATTTGCTATCATCGGTTACCATCTCTTCAAATTCCAGTGGTCAAGCTAACTCCAGTAAATAATTCAGTATTGTCAGAGATTATGTGTTCAGAACTGTGATTTATCTTTTGGCTGAACAAAGCATATCTTCAAGGATAACAGGCATTCAACCTTGATTTAAAACATAATGACTGAACATTAACCACAAGGATATATGTTATCTATGTATGGATTCTTTATAAAATATGGCTGATTTTATGATATTTTAGTTTAATGGAATGATCACTCAGTCAGCATTAATTTAACAATGGCTCTTTGCTGTTAGCACTTCCCATCTGAAGGGAGGAATGTATGAAGCACTCTAAGAGAAGTCTGTGATGGCCTCTGGCTGGAAAAGAAGTTCATTTTATGAAATGCTTTTTTTTAAGAGTTGGAGAAATGGGATGTTTAGGGTTAAAAAAGTCACAGTTTGAAGAAACAGAATGGCAGATGCGGCAAAAAAGAGACTTTGGAAGGATAAATGACTTTGAAGAAAAATAAGAGCATACCTTGAGTTCTTTGAGGGATATACGAGGCTAGTGAGATTTTCCTCATTTTGTTTGTCTTTATGTAGTGAGACAGAGTCAAAAACTAGAATGAAAGCTGTTACATTATACAAAATAATAAATATGTCTCTGTTGCTTGCTGCTTAACATCCTCACAAATTACTGATGAAATAGGGGCATTCATATCATCTGACATGGACTCCGTCATATACACAAGCAAGTTTACCAAGTTGTTCCGGATGGTCTCGGAATTCGGCAATAATCATGCCAGAACGAGGTGACTACATCAAGCATTTATTCAGACGAAAGGACATAAAAGAAGCAAAGTATGGATAACTACTCATGAGGTGTTACCTGCTGATCTGGGCCCTAACATCCTCTCAAGCTGGCAAATCACAGAGAGAGAGTTGCTGACCGGCTCCCGCAGAGACAGCGCAGGACTCAGAGTTAGGAATTTCTCCTCCCACGCCCTCTTCGCACTGTTCACTTTTATGCCTGGTGCATCCTGGCACATAGGGTCAGTATGACCCAGGAGGCAGCCCGAGGGGCCGACAAACTCCACCTCTAGTTGTGCAACTCTCCCCCCACCGGGTGCGCATGCGTGCACACCAGTCGGGGGTCTCAGCCCTCATTTCAAGGGTCCTGCCTTCCTCCTCTTCTTCCTCGTTTCCGGGTGTTTGCCTCCAAAGCTAGTTTGGAGGACATCTGCAGTTAAGCTGGCTACAAGCCCGACCGAGCGGCCGGCTTCAGCAGGTTTCCGGGGTGGCTGCCTGTGAACTGGGCTGAGCAGCTACATCCACGCTCCTTATCACTCAGCCTAGGCAGGCAAACATCTTCTTTCTCAAGGTCTGGCCTGTGCTTCTCACAGGAGATTTTTATGACACTACAGATCACAGATATTTCCATCTCCAATACATAAGTGTGTCTATTTTTTCACTATATTATTATCAAAAATTTTGTCAATACCATGTACATGTGAGAGGTAATCTGTTGATGAAGTTGCCTTATTTTGATTGTGATACAATTTTACATCTATAGAGATCTTTGCGTTACAGAACCTACATTTCAGAGTTACTTTCTGTCCTCAGCATCCACATGATTGAGATAACCCTTGTTCATAAAGTGGCAAATGTGGTGATGATAAACCACCAGATAAAACCTGGTGATAAAATGAGAAGTTATTATTAGTACTAAATAAAAAGAATTCATAGGATTCATAGTTAAATTTCCATTTGGTGTTCATATCATCCTTTTGGTAATCTTGTGTACAACCAGTTTCATGCTTGTTCATTGGCACTGGTCCCTTCATCTTGGTATGTTTTAAATTTCTACAGTACCATGTACAGCTTGCTTCATTACACAGGAGTTATCTATGACAAACATGTTTATATACACAAACATTTCCAGGACCGTGGAACTGACAGCAAATCTAACATCTTTTGAACAGTACAATTTTCATGTGCTGGCTTAATTAATGTAGTTGTTTCAGATACTGACAACGGGACAACAAAACAAAATATTCTGGTACAGATTATTTCTGCTGCTGGTTCCTTCTGATATAGTTAGATTTTTTTTTCTTTTTTCTTTTTTCTTTTTTTTTTTTTTGCAGGTAGACTTGTCACAAGTAGAACAATTCTGGTTGTTTAGCCTCAGTGGTGTTCTTGGAAGCACTTGGGAGCTCAAGAAACATTCCTTTAGCTATCTGTGTCTAAATGCGTTAAACTAGTCAGGCCTTACATCAGCTTGGCAAGAGGTATATTCATTGTTTCTTCTCTTTTCTGACATGCTGCTGCCTGATATGGCCAAACAGATACCCAGAGGAACAGATGAACTCATTTACATAAATAAAGTGAGGGCTGTGACCATGGCATACTTGTGGCTGGCTGACATCACAAAGAAACAAAAAAGACAAAACTCCTGTCATGAAGATCAGCAAATCCTAGGATTCTTTTTTGAAGGCCAGCTCTGACTCAAATGGATCTCTGGTGGAATACGTCTACTATTCTGCAAAAATAAAACAATTATGATGTAAAAGGAAGGTTCCTTGGTTTGCATGTATGCTGTGTCAACATCACATGTTTCAAAAAAATTACAGAGCTATAGTCCAGCACATTTTCATATGCCGGCCCAAATAGTACCAAAAAAAAAAAAAAAAAAAAAAAAAAAAGGTTTTACCCATAAATTAAGACATTATATACATCTAAGCTTATAGTATAGACTTATTTATTAAAACATGGACATTCTAAATCATAAGTTTGGACTAAGCTTTTCAAATGGTTATCCAATTTGACCAAAACCCTGTTAGGTGCATCAGGTTAGAAATACATCCCTTTTTTTTTTTTTTTGCTTATAGTCCTCTCATACCTGTAGTTTATACATTTGGAGAGGATTAAACACATTTGAGTGATTATTAAAGAGCTGAGTGTCAGCTAGCTGTATACTTAAACTTTCAAGGTCTCTTTGTCACAGAATAGCCAAACATCTGCTCATGTAAGATACACAGACAACATTTTTCTTTACTAGGTAATTGTGGAGGCCCGCTTTGGAGACGGAAGTGCTGAATGTCTTGGTAGTGGATGGTTGACCACAAGGACAAATGTCTTATCAGCAAGGAGCAAAGCAGGAAAAGGAGGAGGACTACAACCGCATGTGGAATGTCTTGTCAGCAGATGAGGAACAAAGCAAGGACAAGAAGATAAACACAACTGCATGGCTGGCAGGATGCTGATTGATTGTAATTGTAGCAACACTTGTGTTAAGAGAGTATAAAAGAAGTTGGTTTGAGAATAAAGTTGTCTCACTCTGCATCCCAGACTGAATCCGTTCTTTCGCAAGGTGCAACAGGTAATAACTAGCTGAAGAAATTTATGATAAATAATTAGTGCTTATTCTGCTGGAATACCTTTAATTATGTATCCATCAGATATACATGGGTAATTTTAGTCAGTGCCTAGTATCTGTTGTTATTATGGTTAAATCGAGGTTGCAATTTTTGCTTTTTTCCTTCAAAGGGCTCTATTATTTCAACAAAAAAAGCGCTTTGGTAATACATGGAAGACTTTTCTGAATGAATCTTGATCATGCAAAGTTCTTCTTAATGCATCCCATATAAAACTCTAGATGAAAAATTTTACACAAGCTTATGATGTGCTGTGACTATCCACACTCATGACTTTGACCCATGCATATACATGGAATCAATTTTGCTCTGGACTAGGGAGTTCACCATGCTAACGGACACCAAAAACTAGCCTACTTTTCTCAGAAAGCCCACATATTGGTAAGCAGTGTGTCCTGATAAAGAAAGGTGGAATATGTAAATATCCTTGATTTTCTGTGTTCTCTACCAGTGTGAAATGGAGCTCAGCTCATAAAACCTGCAGTTTGCTATGTTTCATTCCTTTCTAAGCATTCTAAGCATTCTAAGCTCATTCCTTTCTAAGCAAACTCCCCAAATAAAACAAGATTTACAGCATAAGTAGGGACATTTATTCAGCTACTAACATGAAACAATTATATGAAATTGTTATTTGTCTAACGCTCTGCATGAAAAAAAGTTTACTAGAAGTGTTTTCATGCTTGTTCAAAGGTGAACAGATCTCAGTTGAACACCTTTAGGAGATGTCAGAGATGTAATAAGGTTAACATATCCAACAGGACACTCACCAAAATGAGACAGACATCTAGGCAGAAAATATTTTGCTGAAGCGAGCATTGGAAGCTAATATTACTGAAAGTAATGATAGTGTTAGAAGACAGTGGAGACTACAGATTTATAACAGATATAATATTTGTGCAATCACAGTAGGATCAGGGGTTCTTATCCATATGAAGCAATATCTGATGGGAGGATGTTAGGAGGGAAGGGTTAGACTTTTCTTGGTGGTGTGCAGTGAGAGTGTGAGAGGCAATGGGCATACTGAAACACAAGAAACCCCACTTGAACTAAGAAGACATTTCTGTACTGTGCAGGAAACTTAGCACTGAAACAGGTTGTCCAGAGGGACTGTGGAGTGTTTCAGCTGACTCTGTAGGTTGGGCCATGTGATCTGAAGTTCCATTTCCAATCCCAACTGCCATTTACATAAAATATACTCTAAAGAAGCACCGCTGTTTCTTCTCTCCCAGTGCGTAAGTCAAATACACAGCTTGTTTCCGGGGATAAAGGGGCAAAACATTGCTGAGAAAACAGGAAGACTATAATGGCTTTCTACTTACAGCAGACTATGGTGAGGACAACTGTTTATTTGAATTTGTTTGACTGTTTATCTTCCACCTTCGCATCTATTAGAAAAAAAGTGTGTGATGCCAAATATGAACCAAATATGAACTGTAGACATGAATAACAAATTCATATTCTGTTCTATAAAAGCACACGGGCTTTTTCTGTGGAAGATGTAAAAGAGTAGAAACTAGTTCTCATATTTTTCTATGACCTCTTTATTTTGACTCATCGGAGAGCAGACTCAAAAGAGTGCTTGCAGACAAGGCAAGGCCAAGACCTATGATTCCATCATTTGTGAGATTTTTGACCTTGTCAAAGTTCTGTGCCATAAGTTTGTTTTACGCAGCTTATGCTCATGCTCTTAAGGCTCCACAAAACTTGACTTCCAGAACTTTTCCTAACCCTGTGCCCAGAAATGTTTATCACTTTATTATTATCATTTATTTTTTGAATATGATTAAAAGGAGCTTGTGAGATAAAATTAAACCTTGATCTTGGATACGTATGCATTTCTGATGCATCTATCTAAAAAATCCTTTCTATGTCTAGGGAGAAGTGGCTCTTGGGCTAGCATAGCAACATCCTGCTGTTTCTTCTTTAGGTCATTCATATTTTTGCTGAGCAGAAGTCTGCATTAAGATAAAATTTCCCACTTTACTCCATTTGGCCAAGGATGCTATTATCCCTAAGACTCTAGATTACCCAGGCAGAAAACTAGGGGTTCTCTGCAAGACTGGGGGTTAAAAGAAAGGACATCCAAGTAAGACTCTTTAGTCCACAGAGGGTCAAAAGTAGTTGGGGAAATAAAACATACAGAATTTCATTCCTCTTACTCAAAATTTAAGCAATGACATGATGATTAATAAATAACAAGAGGTGAAAAATGAGTGTTCTTATTGTTATAGAGGAAATGCTCAATTTCAAAACTAATATACTGCAGATAGGGAAGATGGAAATAGTAGATTTAGCAGTTACAAGAATAAGTTGATCTTATTCCTTAAGTGGTACGGGAAAAAAAAGGCGGGTCCACAATATTCTTTTCTACTAGTTATTACTGACCAAGAACTCCTACAGTGGATCAAGGCTTGAATAAAATGGGTGAAGGGTGAGGTGCCTATGAACCTCAGGAATCATGGGCATGCGACTCATTAGCCACAGCAGTTGCACAGAGACTTGACTGTACCTCAACACACAGGGCACCAGAGGATGACCTTCACATTAGAAAAGCAGAAGTATCTGTTGAGCGGATCAGCTGGTGTAGATGTTTCTTTCTGAGTTGATCAGAAGAATATGAATTGTCTACCTGAATTAGCCAGACCAGCATGAGGGAAGTGTATACATGGCTGAGCCCAAAATCGGATATAAAATGTCAAGAATTGAACAAAGGAATTTTAAAGAGAGCTATGTGCTTGAGCTGACTTCAACCTACATGCTCTTTCCTAAAAAAACTGAGGATGCCCAGTGTCATGTCATGAACATATTGTAGAGACCGGTAATGGCAGTCACATGGGAATTGGGATTGAACTGTATAAGTGTACCCCTGCATTGTGATTTCAGTATATTGTTATATTGCTTTGTTAAATCAAAAAAATCCAGTGTAACATAAATATCTTCAAAATAAATTGCACTGGTGTGTGGAATATCTCAGAAAACCTGTTCAGAGAGTACTGGAATCTGACAACGGTTCTTTGAAGAAATGCATCACTCTTCTGCCTGTATGAAAACTGTTCTTATGTTAGATTAACTTTATGCGCAGTACAGTTCAAACAGAATCCAGCCCTATGTGGGACCATGGATGATTCTCTGGTATGCACATATGGCCACTACAGTCAAAAAAAACGCACAGTTTAAACACATTAGAATTAACACAAAGACACACTATCTTTGGCTGTGTAAATACAAATGCAGTCATGTTTCCATACCTCTGTTCACTAGGAAAGGTTTCAGTCGACTAATGCTTCCAAACTCAACTTTCACTGCCCATCTCTAGCTGTGGACTTGCAGAGTGCATCAGTAGATTGCAGATCTGCCCCCGCTCACTTCATCTTTAAAGGTAGAAAGAAAAGTAGAAGAGAAAACCGTTGAGGGGAGACAGCCACAAAGGAAAGCATGAAAGAAATGTATGCATAAAAAGAAAAACAGAACAAAAGAAAAAACTCCAACCATGCAAAGCAGGAGGGGAGGGAAAAGAAAAGCTTGCAGTAAGGAGAAACAGCAACAGACAACTGTTATGAAGAGATGCTTACAGTAGGCAAACACAAATAGAGTTAAGAGCAACAAGCCTTCATGCATTTTCTTGAAATCTTAGTTTCTGCCCTTAAGTACTCATGCAGACTTATGAACATCAGTCTGCTGCACAGTGGATGAATTGCTCTCAAATAAGTGTGGGCAGTGTATACCTTGAAACTGGGCGTGGAAAGAAGGGCTGCGTGGAAAACCCCATTTCCTAGGTGAGAACAGTCCTGTTCCTGGACCAGGGTACTGCGGCAGCAAGAGGCTCTGCCCCTGCATGGATGGTGGTGCCACTTCAGCATTCCCATGACAGCCACCAGCTGTTTGTGCAGCACAAAAGATGAGAAAACTGCATTTCAAACACACAGTAAAGAGACTTATGGTAGCTGAATGAGGATCTGTGAGACAGTAGAGCAGGCACTGCGTGGTCAGAAACCCATGCTTGACTTGGCTTGGGTGACCTTGGGATCTAAGAAATATATAATAAGGGAGGATGAAAAAACTTCTATGCTTTCCTGTGTAGTGACATAATTCTACAAAATGTAGTAGAATGTGCAGAATAAGGAATATTGCAGACACATATCTTAGCCTATAAAAGCAAATGGTTCAACGTGCTCTAAAGATTCTATTAAATCACTCCTAACATTAATTCACTTTGTGATCCTTTTTTTATACCCATGAGAGAAAACATTTGCCCTTTCACCCACACACCAACTCATTGCCCTTTCTCCCATAGTTTTAAAATTTCATAAGGCAAGACAGGTTATTCCACCAAGAGATTAAATAGAGAAGAAAATTATACAGAACTTTTGTATAATTAGAATTAAGATAGTGTCAGCATTTCCATTATAAAAGCTTATTTTCAGAGGCCACAAAAATCCACTGTATCTTGATCTTTGGTCTTTGCCTTGAGAATAATGCCTTGTTTCTCTTCCCAGTTAATATTGAAAGCCTTTTTGGGGCTATTAAAAAATAAAATTTGTGTCCCAAGGGAAGGGAAGGGAAGGGAAGGGAAAAGAAGGGAAAGGAACCAAAGGGAAAGGAAGGGAAGGAAGGGCAAGGCAAGGGACTGATGCACTAATGCTTTAAAACTTCTTCAACCAAGCTAAAACGTCATGAAGCTTCGGCGTGCCATACCCTAATGATCTAAAGCAACTATTGGATTAACAGAGTATAGATGGATGCATGCACGATACTGAAGCTTCATGTTAGAAGGCACTGTCTACAAAGACTTATTAAATGTTTTTTACTTATTGGTCAATTGACAGAGAAGCAGTTTACTTTTTTCATATCTCCATTCTAAATGTGCAACAAAGTGGAATGGTGATCATCATGATACTAGTGGGCAAAACGACAACTTCCTGCAGGGTTTCTGAAAGACATCAGGGTTGTATATGACCTCCTCATGATTATGGAACCCTCAGCTGCCAGATTAAGGTGGAAGGGAAATTTTATCTTATGAGCCTAGAGTTAGAGAGAAGTCAGGGAGTATGATGCCAGTGCATGGCTTGCCTGTAGTGTTGCAGCATGTGTAGCAGTGAGTTATGTAAGGCAAGCTTAGTGAGATGTTGATAGATGGCTTCTCTATGTGTTAGTGATATTTCAAAAACAAAACTGCTTGCAAAGCAGGTAGTTGCTGTATTTTTCCATTTGACTTTTCTACTAAATCTAAGTCACTTCTGTGACAATTTTTGCTCTAGCAAAACCAAGATATAGCCCCAAACCAGAGAGCTTCTTTAGCAGATGTCCAAGGAACAGAGTGCATTTCATCTCTTGTTTCATGTTCTGCTGTGCTACCTTCTCCTGAACAACATTCACTGCTTCCTGCACAAGAAATGTCTGGCCAGCTCCCAGGTGGAACTGATAATTTCATATGTTTGCCCAGCACTAAACTGAGCCTTAAAGAAACAGACTGCTGGAGACAGATAATTCTTTTCAACCCAAGAGAAACAAATATCCATGCAATATCTGTTTCTTGTTCTAATTTTAAGCAAGTGTGCATACACATAAGCACCCCAATGGCTTCTTCTTAAAAATATAGATCTACTGATAAAACAAGGCCACATCAATCACCTAAGCAGCTTCAAAAGTACTATATGGCTAACCTTCTAAGTAAGGATACACATTTTCAAAATCGCTTAGCATAATTAAATGAATTTAATGTTAATAGGCACTGACAAAGTTTGTTGGGTAGACACCAAATACACACAATCTGAATCCTAAGCCAAAAAAGTACAGCATGCTGTATGGTAAACTGATCTCATAAATCACCTCATTGCATTTGCACTTAAGTGTCAATGTTGTCTTTTAAGTGGGGCATTTAGAAAAAAACAGAATAGGAAATACTAGTTCCCAGCACAGATATATTTTAAAAGTACTTAGGTGTTTGCTTGTTACTAGTGTGTGAAATTGTTCCTGCCGAAGGAACAATTCTATAATTCTCTGTAGTTCTCTAATACAGCTAACCAGAACAATCCTTCAACCAAAAAACTGCACAGGCTAGAAGGCTAGAATCATGCAGAAGGAAAGGCCATTGGTACATATTGCTGAGTTTCAGTTATCCCCATATTGTTATTACACATGATGATGAAGGTGCCTTATATGGAAGAATAAAGAGGGAGAAATGCTATCACTAGTAAAAACTTTGTTTATTTCAAAAGAGTTAAAATATTTTGCATTACTTAGGAAGATTCCAGAGCATATCCTAATTATTCTCATAGATCTGTAACTAGCATAGCTCTACAGATTTCTGGAACTAAAGGATTGGTACTGTGGTCCCCGGAGTTCTCCCTTGATCAGCTGCTCTGTGGTCTACTTCTGTTCACCAGCATAAGATCGTTACACTGCGTATAACATGCACCTATATGTATAATCAGAGAGCATTACTTGCTGAAGGAATTGTTATCGTACCTACCAATTTATAAAGCTTACTCTGCATCTGTTATTTAAGTTAACAAGTTAAAACCATTTATCTAAGCAGGACTCAGTACCACCTTTGCTGATAAAACAATCCTATTTATTTAGTTTTTTAAATCATTTATGGCTTCATTAAATATATTTCTATATTTAAGAAGAGTTGACCAACAGAGAAAATTAATCCTCTTTTGCCATATCAAGCATGCTGATTACTAAAACTTCACACCTTCCAGATGCTTTCAGTCTTAAAAGTTCCAGCACCAGCAGAGCATTTACAGCACACCTTACTGCAATACATTCTCAAGGATCTATGTCATAACCTCATTGCCATCTTCTAGGCATCCGCTGAGCATGTGTTCAGACATCTACCACTGCTGCTAAACTGCCAAGAAATAAAAACTTATTGTAATAATGGCTGTGTTTTGGACTTCAGTATGTGCTGTTTTTTTTCATGTTTGGCATGTACTGAAAGCAAAGAGATAGTCAGTTACCCACCTCAGTTTAGCTAAAACTCGATAGTTCAAGCAGAGTAGTAAGTAGTTGTGTGCCTCTGTCATAAGATTATATGCTCATATCTGGATCTTGGAGACATGCTAAAAGCTTTGAACGTATCCATTTTCATGAGATGTCCAACATTATAATGCTTCTAATAAAGCTGTGAAACGGAGGTTGAGGTGATTTTTTTTTCTTATATTTTTTTTCTTTAAAAAATAATATAATGTTCTAGTTCATGTTTATCACAGTTATTTTGAATTTAAGTTCACACTGCTAATATTATTTAAATATAACAATACCTTCTTCCACTATGCTAGATTCACAATTTCATTTCTTATTGCACGTGTATAGTCTTTTTTATTTAAAAGGTAATACATGGTTGTGCTTTAATATTTTTGGAAAGAAAAAAATATAATTTCAATTGCTATACCCCTTCACTAACTTGCTCAACATGTTATGTCACCTCTTAGCTGTAACTATAATAGTGTTCCCCAGGAACTGAAGAAAGATAAATATCTGAGAGAAAGAGAGACAGAACAAGAGAACGAGGGAGAAACTTGCACACAGCTCCAGCTTCAGGCTGAACTCCAGGAAGAGATTAGTCTTTAATCCCCAAAGACAAAGCTATAGCATCAGATGTGCTATTAGACGAACATACTTCCCTGCCATTCAAACATTTGCTTTCTGTCATGCTTATAAACTTCCAAGCTGAAAGTCTGACAACTTCTCATCTCTCTCTGCACCTCAGTTCACATGGGCTGGAACAGGGGAAGGGAGCAGTGATTAGTTAGCTAGAGCTGCGCTCTATAAGTCTGAATATGTACTTCACTGCTCAACATATGTTTATATAGCAATGTAGCCACTCCTCAGAAGGCTTTCTCATGACGGGAGTGTGTGTAATGCTACAGAGCTGCAAAATTCGCCTTTCAAGAAATGGAAATTAGGACCCCCTGAGTCTTTGATTCAAGAATCTCTGATGCAGCAAAGTGATGCCCATTGCAAGCAAATGCAACTCTTTTCTCGCAGTTTTTCCTCTTGCCTGATAACACAGGTAGGATCATAAGATTAGAATGGAGCAGTGCCTCTTGCAACTAAATGAACTTTCATAAGTATGAAACGCTCTTGACGGTAAAAAAAGAGAAATAATATGCACTTTCCTCTTTTTGGAGTGAATATTCACTAATCTATTATTAATCCCATCTAGTCGTGCAGGGGCTGTGGCAAAGATAGGCAGTTTGGCGCACTCTTATGACCCCAAAGCAATCAAATAAATAAGTAAACAAACAAGTAAATAAGCACTTTCACTGCAATGGACCATAGGAAATGAATAGCTCATCCACAAACCATTATTTTCTAGGAGCAATGCACTGGCCAAACATGTTTACTTTCTTTTAATGTAGACTGCCTATCCAGGAAGACCTTCTGAAGCTGCTCTGAGTAGCTTGAATGTAGAAGGTTAAGAATGCTAAACAAGGTTTTGCCTAAAGTCTGTTTGTATTGCTCTAGCAGTCACTCACAAGTATAAATTCTGCAAGAACTTTGTTATCAGAGAATACAATTTGAACAGTTCAAAAAGTTATGAACCAGAAGGTTTCTCCACAGAATTACAAACTACATTAGATGTATTTCTCTTGCTATGTGCCAAAATAGGCAATAGCCTGAATGGCTGCTAGCAAATACTTTTAAGGAAAGTAATTTTCTTAATTCAAGGCTTGTGGCAGTCTTTTAATCACACTAATTCATGTTTGTAAAATGTGTATTATTTTGTGAACTGGATAATTTTTGTTTGTTCCATGATTCTTTTATGTCTAAGACTCATGAAAGATTTCAGCATATGATCTTGTAAAGCACTTCCGATGAACTACTTGCTGTTAAATTAAAATCCTTGATTATGCAGAATGGAATGCTATTAAAATTTATATGGAAAGTGTCTGCACCTGATTTGGGGTTTTATGTAAGTAACCAAAGAAGAATGATCCATTAATGGGAGTATAGCATAATACAGTGACAGAGGGTATCCGTAAAGGTAGTCTCTATCCACAACCTAATGTTTGTACCTACTGTGTGTTTGTAGCTTTTACAAGCTGTAGTCCATGGTATTTTGTTTTTTTTTCTGTGAAGAAACATAAGTCACTTACTGCCCTACATCTGAAGAATGATTGCTTAAAAAGTAAAAGAGAAATTCAATCTCTTTTTTCCTACCATTTGGTCCTTGAGGCTTTGTGTATAGCATTACCTATCTCTGCAATAACTATTTGGACTAGAACAGTAATTTCAGGCAAAAGCCCGTATGTGATCAGAGTTGACTCCTGTCTCAAATCAAGGTTACTTTTTCTTTTTTTTTTTTTTGACCCACTTAAGCTATTCCTTCTAAGACTTGTTTTCTTAAGTATCTAATTTGTACCTGAACTGTAGAAGAAGGTGAGGTGCCTCTCTTAACACTGAGAACATTTAGTGATTGAACTCACTGCTAAGTCCCTCTGAGTTCAGTAGTTTTTATGTTTCAGAAGAAACAAATCAGAAAAACAGAGGATACATGAGGCAGGTTTGTGAGGAACAACACTGCAAAATGCTTTGCATTTCCTGATATAAACTACAAAATTCTCTTTATTTATCACTATTTTCTTTCCTCAAACATGTAAGAAAAAAAATGTAGTTAACTGTTTTTAAAATACACTTTTTTTCAGGATATGATATACTTTAGTGCCACATTTTTATTTAGTGCTGAATTGTATATAGCTTATCTTTCATCTTCACTCTTTTCAACCTTTTTATTAAAAGCACAAAACTCTTTGCATCACACACACAAAGACAAAAAGAAAAAAGAAAAGAAGAATAGAAGAAACACAAAGAAAAAAGGAAAAAGAGATAATCTGTTTTAGTACTAGAGGAAATGTAAGGTTTTGTTTACAATTATTTCCAGTCTACTTTCTGAAGTTAATGTTGAAAAGCTGAAGGATCTCCAGATTCCTTTTAGTTAGTCTTAATAAAAGAGGTATTCTACTTCTATAGGGTCTTTACATTAATAATTAAGACCAGCAAATCAATGTAGAAGGAATACTGGCTAAATAGTTTGATGTTATCTACTCTGAAACTTTCAGTTCAGTACAATTGATATTACTCTGTGTGCCAGTGGAGGATTTTCAGCTGACACTTTTGAAATCCATCAAAAATTATAATAAATACCTTTATCCATTTTATGTTTAAAACAAGTCTGTTTTCTGAAATAAAGGATGATAGGAACTTTGCCATTTCATTTCAGCCGTTATTTCAGCACACAGTCACTTGAGTGACATCTTCATAAGCTTTGCTGCTTCTCCCATGGGTTAGTTAATTAATATTAAAATACAAGTAAACTTCATGGAATTATGTAAAATAGTACTAAAACATACTGTGTAAAAAACAATAGGTTAGACTTACATGTTTTCAGTTTTCTGTATGTTTATCCAACAATACAATAATTCAAATAACAATTCCAATTTAAGTAATCATGAAAGCTATGTGAATGTTTTTTGACTACACATTGCTTATATTTCAGGATATAATTGCTTACCTTCGTTCAGAAAGCAGCACCAAGTGGCAATTGCTATTATCCTGTTAAAGTATAGACCCCTCTGAGAGAGTGGATTTGCTTACAGATTGCAGTAATTAGAAATGTTCTCATGATGGATCCTCATTCATCATCTAGCCACTCAATTGCCTCAACACAGAGGAAGAATAAGGTCAGAGGAAAAAGAATGTCTGAGAAAGACTGGTGCTGGATAAAACGTTTTATATGACATTCTGGCTCCAAGGTAAACGTTAGCAAATGGCCTCATAAAATGAGCATCATTTTCCTCATCAAAATGAACCTGTTTTATGTATATTATTTGTATTCATTACTAGGTTTTATAATATTTTTCTCTTTCCTCCTGCACTCTGATGTCAGCAGGGAATAGCTCATTTGCTGATCTGTTATTTTATTTCCATTCTTTAACACAGAGGGAAAGTGGCATCATGAAGAATCAGAGAATGAAGGTTTTGAGGAAAGTCTCTCAGCTAAGCTATGAAGCAGGCAACAGACCTTGGAAATTATGGTCTTAGATAAGAGCACCAGGTGCAAGCCAAAATTTGAAGAGCCATTTAAGTGACCTCTCTGTGAGTCATAATGTAAAAGCTTTCTAACACTGAAATAGAATCCCTTTGCCTATAGCAGGGCAAAGTTGAAATACACCTCTCACAGATTAGAGACATGCCAACATCTTTGAAAGCCAGAAGAACGATATGGAAATCCATAGCATATCAATCTCTTCATTCTGACAGCATCACTAGATGTTTTATCTTTTTCTTCTTATTCCCTGAAAGAATTCAAACAAATGTACTCAGTTGCTCTACCCTACCTTGCTCCCTCAAACACTGCAAGATCTCAAAATACTTTGCTATTTGTACTTCCTGTGTTGGTGTAATGAGAGTTCGGTCTTCTAGGTACAGAATACATACAGTTTTGAGGGTTCTTCAAGCTGCATTATAAAAATATTCCAACAGATCCATCTATTTTCATCTTATTTCTACCAAGAATTGCAATTCTAAAAATTATGTCTAGTTATTTATTTTTTGCCCTATTTCTATGTGTCTGTTGACTAGAGTGTAAGAGTGTTTATGTTTCTTGCTGCTTCTCTTTCACCTAGCAATTGTAAAGTATTTCTCTGGATACCTAATACACTCAAGTGAAAGCTGTGACGGCTGAATGCAGAACTCCACTGCTGAATTAATTCACCTGATATTCTGGCACAATTTAGCATTATGCAGTAAGTCCTTTTTTGCAGTCTGTTCCCAAAAAGCAAAAGCAATATTAGAAAAAAATAGAGAAAAAATTAACAATGAAAGGTAGTTGTGGAAATAACAGAACAACAGAACAGATTCAGCAGAATTTGGTTCAGAACAGATCTGTTTACAGAAGCTCTTTGGTATGAAGAGGTTATTTGAAAGATTTTAGGTTCTTTATTGTTCTTTAGTGAATAATAAGAGATTTCAGCATTAAGCAAAGTAGTAAATGAGAAATATGTTCTCTAAAAAAGGTTTTTAAAAAAGTTTTGTGCTTACACGTGGCACTAAACTTGTGCTAGTAATACATAGATATTCTCAGCCAAAGCTGCCATGTAAGTGTTTTCTCACTGTGCTTGCATACTGTCAATATCCTCCCTTCCTCTACCCCAAAATCTTTTAATCTGCTGTCCAATTTCAGCCAAACTTGATGACCATAGAGAATAGAACAGACTGGGGAAAATGCAACAAGAAGTACTCTTTCACTTGCTTTCAGAATTATTTGTTAATTACTGACAAGAAAATTAGTAATCTGCTTTTCACGCCAGCCACGTTGACCAGCAGTTCCTCTCACTTGGTTTATCCGATGCCAGTCTGTCTTACTAATGCAACATATAAAGTATTGCTTTTGCTGAGCTTAATAAATTATATAGCTCTGTAAGCCACCCAAAATGTTAGTTTATCAAACAGATACATCTCTGAGGCAAATGTTGTTTTCATGGAAATGCCTTCAGAGGTGAGAAAATTAAAGTGCTAACATTGATATCTGAACGCTTTAGGAATATTCTTGAGGAGAAACTTGGCAGCTTAGAACACAGATTAAAGATAGAACTTTTCATTAGTAACAGAACAATGAATCAGCATTTAGATAGAAAATACTTTAAGAGTTTCATTCAGTAAAGAGTCGTTTATGTTCTTCTTACTTTGGTTGCATCTGCTTTTCTGATTGCTTGTTTGACTAAATTTGCACAACCACTTCTAATGGCTACTCTATGTTGACCTTTCATCAACTGAATGGTACCTAAGTAGAGAAGGATTTTCTCAATCATGCAATGGAATAATCATCCATTTGCAATAATTTTTCATGATCTGTCCTTTCAGTATCAAAAATCTAGTGGAAAAAAAAAGTTCAGACTCATGACAGCAAAACTACACTTGTTTTTGCTTTACGTATTTGTGCTTTGATGAGGTAAAGAAGAATATTATTATACATTCCATCTGTGGTTAAATAGGTGCAGGTCTAAAATAATCTGCCAATGGTCAAAGAAATGAGACCAAAGCGGCAAGAACAGATTATGGAATCATAGAATCATAGAATGCTTAAGGTTGGAAGGGACCTCTAGAGATCATCTAGTCCAACCCCCTGCACACGCAGGGTCACCTAGAGCATATGGCACAGGACTGCATCCAAGCGGGTTTTGAAGATCTCCAGAGAAGGAGACTCCACAACCTCTCTGGGCAGCCTGTGCCAGTGCTCTATCAGCTTCACTGTTAAAAAATTTTTCCTTAAGTTCCTGTGGAACTTTTGGTGCTTCAGTGTGTGGCCATTACCTCTAGTTCTGTCAGTGGCCACCACTGAAAAGAGACCAGCACCATCTTCTGCACTCCCTCCCTTGAGGTACTTATAGACACTGATCAAGTCCCCTCTCAGCCTTCTCTTCTCCAGGCTGAACAGGCCCAGCTC
>NW_010589523.1:18224-47419 GCF_000705375.1 Tinamus guttatus
AGCGGACCCACGTTTTCCCTGATTTTCCTTTTGCTGTTAATGTATTTGAAGAATTTTTTCTTGTTATTTTTAATGTCCCTTGCCAGATTGCGTTCCAACCACACCTTAGCTTTCCTTGTCGCATCTCTGCATTCCCTGACTACATTCCTGTATTTCTCCCAGGGGCCCTGTCCTTTTTTCCACATTCTGTATATCGTTGACTTCTGCTTGAGCATTGCCACAAGCTCCCTGTTCATCCACGCACGTCTCCTGCCCCCTCTTCCTGACTCCTTACACACAGGGATGCACTGTTGCTGGGCGTGGAAGAAGTGCTGCTTGAAAACTAACCAGCTCTCTTGGGCCCCCCTTCCTTCTTGAGCTCTAGCCCGTGGGATTCTTCCAAGGAAGTCTCTGAAGAGGCTAAAGTTGGCGCTCCTGAAGCCCATCATTGCAAGGCTACTTACAGCCCTGCCACCTCCTTGTTGGATCCTGAACTCCAGTAGAAGTAGATCAGGAAGTAGATCAGCTGGAGGAATGAGTATAACGTGAGAATTGTTTCTTTTTGAAGGTTATGTTCAGGACTTCCTCTGTACCTTTGAGGACGTCAGTGCTTGAACCTCAGATTTCACAAAGACTAAATTTCATCAAATCCCTTACAAAGTCAGGTCTGTCAGATTGTGTATCAGGTCAGTTGCTCCACATCTCTTAATTCTATAATTCTTAATGATCTGTAATTAGTGATTCTCATATTTATTCTCATATTCATATTTCCATACTTCAGTTTTTGTTGAAGTGATTATCTAAGACCACCTTCCATGTCATCAATTATTAAATATGGTCACATTAGACTTTAGACTTGGTATTAGACTTGCATAAAGATAACTAAAGTTTGTTATTTAATCAAAAGATATGTATGAGAAAAACTTTATAACTGATCTGTCTAGTTTTCATGATGATGGATAATGCAATTTTAAATGATAAATATCAAGATTTTAAAATACTGTTTTTGGGAGGCATCCTACCTGAGAAATTACTTTGTGAAAGTCTTCATGAACACTAATTTTGACTGCACAAATGTTCCTGAACAAAACTGTATAAATCAATTATAATTAACTTATAATTTAAATTATAGTTGCTTAGAAATTCCACTATATGAATTTTACAGAATTCACACAATCTTTAAAATAATTATAGTTCTTCTATCAAAATAGACCATACTTTTTATGTCACGAAGACAAATGCTAAAAACCTTAGAGCAATAGAGACAGTTCATACTTCAGCACTTCATTGATCCATATCAGTACCTAGGTACAATTTTTGTGGAAATCAGGAAAACAAGAAACCACACACCTGAAGCCTATCTTAATAGCAAGTCACAGAAATCTGTGTGCCTATGGCAAATCCACATTACATCAGTTTTATTAAACCACTTAAACAAAGTTTGTCTATTTGTTACTAAAAAAGATCAGAGAAATCTTCAGAAAGAGCTCTGAATTAAATCATAGCCACAAACTCTGCTTTCTGGTTCAAGAAACTCAATAATACTGTGAAAAAGAAAAGTGAGCCAGCACTTTTTTTTAGGAAATTATGTGGTAATGATAATCTTCAGGAGAACAGTCCATTTTTTTCAGAACAGATGATTCCCAGCAGTAGAAAGAGCATCGTGAAAGCTCCTTGAAGATTGGAAGCTGACTGTATAGAGATATTGTTTCTTGTTTGCCAGTCAGTCTTGGCTATCAGGCTAATAACTCTTTCAGTGCATTATAACAGCTACACATAGACCTTTTCAGACCTTTTGATCACATCAGAAAGAGAATAAAGACTCCTACCATGCAAGCAGGGGAGAATTCAAAACATCTGCTTGCATGAAAGCAAATCTATACAATTGCAAACACTTTATAGAAATATCAATGCTACAAGTTTGAAAAACGCTTCCCATCTGAATCTTTTCAATGATCAGCAATGGAATTCTGGAGCAAGGGGGTTGGACTAGATGGTCTCTAGAGGTTCCTTCTGTACCCTAAGCATTCTGTGTTTCTGTGGATAGTTTTATGTAAATTGCATATATTTCAAGGGGATGAGAAGGTAGATAGCTGTCAAAATGCTAAACTACAGGATGAGTCAAAAAGTTTAGAAAATGAGGTATTTGGTTAAAGCTGCAGGGGAAACTAGTACTGTTGGAAATCAATCACACAACTAGATTTATAATTCTATTGTGAAAGATGCGAATGTTAAAAGAGT
The DNA here is from genome assembly GCF_000705375.1 of Tinamus guttatus. The sequence continues at coordinate 20,445 of NW_010589523.1, forward strand.
GATAATGAGGATCATATAAAATTGGAGTTTTCCTTCCAGTAAAGGCAGACCTGAGCAGTAAAAGAGAAGATGAACTTCTCTTAATGGTGGGGAGAAAAAAGGCAGGCTTGTGAGGATTTTCAAGATTGTCAAGTATCTGGATTAGTGCCACCCATGCAATGATGTGAGATGAAATAAATAGGAAATCTTGAGTAGACCTATAAATAAACATCAGTATTACAAGAAATAAATGGTATTGACTCCTAAATTGCATCACTCACAAATGTTTAAAGCAGCTTAACCTACTGAAAATGCTGCAGATGTATGGTAGGTGATATGTTTCTGCCTGTGAGAAGAAAAAACAAAATATAAACTGGTCTAAGGGGGAACTGTCAGTAGTCAAGTGCAGCACTGGTAAGCCTCAAAATGCCATCTGGGCATTTTTGGTTACAAAATAGTTTATCAGTCTGCAGTGGCTAATTTGGCAATTAATAATTATTTCATTAATCTTTTCTTAATGTGGTATGGTAGCATGGAACAACTGTCAAATGCTATTTTTGAAGAAGCATTCAAAAAGATGAGCAACAATTGAGGAAGGGAAATGAACAAACAATGGAAAAAAAACCCTTCCATTTCCACTTATTCATTTTTTGTTGCAGAATATCTACTGCTCTTCTCTTTCCAATTACTTTCCAAAATAAGTTTTGCAGTAAGAGAAGTAGGAGACAAAATTAAGAATGAAACAAATCTGCTGAAGAATGTTACTGAATCCAAAATGAACATTTTTTAGCAACAATTTCTGCTATAAATTCCAAATCCCTAACTGGAGACATTGAATACAAAAGCACAGAAAGCTGATTAGCAGAATGGTCAGGTTGTAAAATTATTCCAGTAAAATTGTTGCAGTTTTCTAATATCTTCATGGTGAAAGTGCCATGTAACTCTGACAGCCTAAAATATTGTGAATCTATGTGTAGAATTTTAAAAATATTTAATATCTCATGTACACATCTGTTCCTGATGGGCTTGGGATTCAGCAATAATCACACCAGAACGAGGTGACTACATCAAGCATTTATTCAGGTGAAAGCACATAAAAGAAGTGGATAACTACTCATGAGGCGATACCTGCCGAACTGGGCCCGAACACCCTCTCGAGCTGACAGATCAGAGAGGAAGTTGCTGACTGGCTCTCACTGAGACAGGTAGGCCTGAGATTTAGGAGTTTCTCCTCCCCAATGCTCTCTCCGCACTGTCCTCTCTATGCCCAGTGCATCCTGGCATGTAGGGTCAGCATGACCCAGGACGCCGCCTGTGGGGCGGACAAACTCCACCTCGAGTTGTGCAACTCTCCCCCTGGGGTGCACAGGAGTGCATACCAGTCGGGGGTCCCAGCCCTCAATTAAAGGGTCCTGCCTTCCTCCTCTTCTTCCTCATTTCCGGGTGTTTACTCTCCAAAGCCAGTTTGGAGGACATCTGCAGTTAAGTTGGCTACAAGCCTGGCCGAGCGGCTGGCTTCAAGGGGGTTCTGGGGGAGGCCGCCTGGGAACCGGGCCGGGCAGCTGCGTCCATGCTCCTTATCGCTCGGCCTAGGCAGGCAAACATCTTTTCTTTCAAGGTCTGGCCTCTGCTTCCCATGGGAGATTGCTATGACTCTACAGATCACAGAAATTTACATCTCCAATACAATATCCTAGTGAAAAACCCAGATTTCACCAATTTGTAAACAGATGAGCAATGGGCTGTGTATGAAGGTTTCTCTATGGAGCACTGAAAAAAAAATTTACAGAGAATATGAGATAATAATGCATGTAGAGCAAAGAGATTCAGCAAAATTCAGTGAGTGTAGATTGTTTCAGCTTGCAGAACTGTTTGTTTGTTGCATTATTTTGTTTCTGTGTACATTTTTTACTCCTTGATTTTCAGATCCTTATATGGCATTCAGCCAAAATGAGCAAATTTTGCCTTCAGGATAAGCCACAGAAATCTTTCTGCTTTGGGTCCTATTACTTCCACAAAGCTCAGCAAAGTCTATAGTGCACAAAGGAAAGAGATATGAAAATATTTTGTTCCAGGTCCCCTTACCACGCCTTCACAGTTCATGAAGATTAATGAAACAATTCCTTTCTTGACAATTTGAAAACAAATTCGACCAAACTACTGCTGTGTTGTCGTTTGTATTGCTAGAGCAAATTTCCTTGCTAGAAGCACGAAACAAAAACCTCAGGCACCACTCATTGTAATTGTCATGGTGAAGTGGATGTAATGGGACCCCAAGAGTAGCTTACATCAAAGAACCACACAGAATGGCATGGAAATACGTACTTTTTATCATAAGCACACAATTACAGGTACGCAGATTATAAACATTCTTTTAATATTCTTTTTGAAAATCATTACTCACCCCCATTTCCTTATAATATAAATATTACTGCTGCCTCTATAATATACAACTTCTCGATCCTTGCCAACATCTCAAAGTTTATGTGGTACATTGCATGTAAAAAAATGTCTATAACATCAGGTATGATTGTACTGAATTACCTTTTTCTCCTGACACTCATTGACCCAAAAATCACTTGCACAACATCTCCAAGGAAAGCACGATTGAATAACGAATGCAAAGTGTTTTGCAGTAAGTAGTGTGAGTTATTTGACTGTGTCACGCCCTTGATTAATAACCTTGAAGCCTAAATTTAATCAAGTTTACTTGAGAGAGAGAGAGTTAGATTTTCTCTAGGAACCAAGAAATCCGTACGTAATTTAAATACTAATTGCACAGTCATTTTATTACCTTTCAAGTTGTAATTTTACTCAGTAAATATAGTGATGGTGATATCTAAAAAGACCCTTTTTTTTTTTTACAAACGTCATACTACTCGTATACTGTGTTGAATAATGTATTTCTTGTTTTCTTCATACAAGATTAACAATAGAGGGAATGCAAACATTTTATTTATTAGTTTTTGTGAATGTATCTATGGGAACTGTGCTACCAAAAGTAATTACTAAGGGAACATGAACTAAGCCCCAGGAGTTATGTTCTTCCAAGTCAAGCTTATGTCAGTCCTGAAAACTGGTTACTGTTCATTGTTTGATTATTTTAATAACTGTATTTCTACATAGCCAGAGGACAAAACTAACACCAAGGTTATGACTGAGGATTTATATGGCCTCTTCTCTCTCATTGACTCGTTTGTTCATTATTCTCATATTTTTTGTTCATTTGATTTGGAAAAAATCAAGCAGCCTCAAAACTCCACTGCTATTTCATTACGTAAGCAGAGCTGAGAGAAAGAGGCTAATGTCAGCCTATCCTGCAGGAGCCAGTTGTAGTCATACCACTTTCCCCATTGGCATTATAATTCTATGACCGATTCCCAGAGAATGGAATCAGTCTCACAGAAGGAGAAATGTTTTCTACTCCAGGTAAAAAGTAAACAGGGGTGGGAAATATGTTTTAGTTAAAAGCTGATGGTCCCCTTTTCTTATGACACTGTAATAGTATAACATTTAATGATGTTTAACTACGGAAGCTGTAAACTGATCTGAAAAGAGTTGTCATTTACTATGACATTTTCGTTGGCTACTACTTTAGGAAGCAGTGCCCACGTAGTTATTAAGGATTAGAGCATATCAAGGTAAAAAAATTATATATGTATATATAATGACTTGCCTTATGGCTTGACCTGTTGTGACAAATCTTATGTAATATACATTTAATAATGCTCCTCTTTGCTCAGTCTTTCAGTTGGATTACCCTACAAAAGCTGGAAATAGGACCTTCTTATGAGTATTTGGTACTGGATTTTGTTTCACCTCCTGAGATCTTTATGAACTTTATTTCTGGAGAAGAATTATCTCCTTATTGCAGAGTAAAGCGAGCTCTTCTAAAGTTATCTTTTCCTTGTCCTCGAACAATACGGCAGAATTTGTAGGTCTTCTGTGGGTCTTCACATACTCAATGCTTGCCACTTGCATGGCATTTTTTATCTAATGGTCCCTCTGATTTGAGATTGAATTCACTGACAAACATTCCCCTTCTCTGTCATGGACTTAAAATAAAGCTGCTTGGCAAAAGGATTAAACAGCATTTTAACTGTACAATGTGTGTCATTTGTGTTTTCTCTGAGTGCAGGCAGAGAGGCAATAATGTAGCAATAAAATATGAAATTCAGTTCAGAATTTCACTACATTCCTTTTGAGAGACTTCAAATATATGTACTGTATATTGGAAAACATACATGGGAGTATACTCTAGCCCAGCTGTGTAAAAATGGAAAAAAAAAAAGAGAAATGTTAAGGGAAAATTGTACGTGAAGAGTAGTCTCTCTACCACATATTTTGAAGCTAGAAATCTGAAAGATTAATATTGATACCATGTTCTTCCCCAAAACCTTCAAAAAAGAGAGAAGATCGGCAAAATGAGTCCTTTTTTACCACGAATTTGATTTTACTGTCACTATATATCTTCTATTTCCCTAGACCACCATCCTCTGTTCCCTGAGATACAGGCAGATCCTCCTGTACCTTCAAGCCCCATACCTGACCTCCTCCTTTCCACTACTTAACAATATCCTCTGCTTTTTTTCAGATCCCTTGAATTGCCAGCTGTGAAGGTGAGGAATGTATAAGTGCTGGCTTTGAGCCATATGTGTGTTGGAAGATCACTGTGATAAAATGAAACTGCAGCTTATGATGCAGACAAGGCACTTCTTTTATTTCTTTTTCACATAGCTGCATGTTTTCTCAACATCTGTAGGAACTTCTTCTCTGAGATTTTTTCACCTCTTAGCTGACTAAAATCCAAGTGATAGTGGCTCATAAATATCCAGGGAACTGACAGACTAATTGTATTGGGTTTATTTCTATGTAAAAGTAGGTTGAAATATGAGAATGTGAGAATGAAATAAGAATTGAAGGATCAGAAATTACCAGGACTGGTCAAAAAACAAATCTTGGGAGATCCAGAGCTATGATACAGCAGTGATCAGCTAAGTCTTATAAAATCCGTCTGTTTGCCTTGAAGAGAACAAGTAGTAGTAGTGTTATCTAGTAGAGTAGTAGTAGTAGTAGTAGAGTAGTGTTATCTACCTTGCGGACCTAACACACAGAAGAGAAGGAAAAAAATGACACTTTTGTGGGTAGGAAGTTATATATCCTAGTGTTTTTCTTGGTGTAAGAAGCTTGTGGGGGTTGGAAAGGAGTATTATACCCAGAAGTAGCACTGCTGAAACAGCCAATGAAATGTAGCATAGGAAAGACTTTGGCTAAATCAGCGAAGAGTGCGAAAATAGGCTTCAGTATTCTCAAGCTATTCTCCAGATGGTTTTAAAAGTCAAATAAGGGAAGAAATAATCCTCTCTCTTTATTGTTGGTAAAGGATATACTGTGATTTATTTCTTTTTTAGAAACTCCTTGAAGACTCTTTATTTGATTTAATGCTTGTTTCATTACTCAGTTTCGTAATTATGAATGAAAACCTGAGGTTTAATACACTGTCTGTCCAGACTCAGGCAGCCCAGCTGAGTATTTGTCACTTTTCCCCCTTCCAGACATCTCTGCTGTTCATCTTCTGGAGGGATATAATAAGAAGTAACCATCCCTACCCCTGCTCCAAAACAACAACAACAAAAACAACCAACTAATCAACCAAAACAACAGAACAAAGACATTCCTGGCATTTTAGATACTGTCACTATCGTTCAGTAGCCTTAAAAGGAATACAAGTGATTATCAGTGCTCTTATTGAATTATAAGATGTCTTCGTCTCTTTTATCCATACAAAATATTTCAAAGATATAGCGAAATATCACTCAGGGTGGCTGGTTTAGGGACAGAGTTTACGCTTCACAAATTTCACTTAAATTAATCTGGTGATCTTCCCATTTCCTAGTATGAATACGGACAGAGTCATCTTACTGCCAGTTGTGCTTCTGATTGTCTCCCACACTTTCTCGTATCTACAAGGAAAGGCTGCTTCTTCCTGGCTGGGAAGGACAGAATCCAAGCAGTGAAGTTCATTGAAGTACACTGCAGAAATTGAGATATCACTCACCGTTCAAGCTTCCTGGCAAAAGCATTTTACAGACCCCAAAGGTAAAATTCAGAAACTGAGCTTGTTTTGTGGTTTTCACACTTCATCATATCAAACAAGAAAGTTACTATGGGACAAAAATGTAGGGATGCAGAACCAAACATATAATTGTATACATACATATATATTCAAATAAATATATGCTGGATTTTCTGATTAAAGCTCGTCTTCACAAGCACAGAGGTGAAACAGAAGGTGTGAGAACTGAAATTACCCACTTGGAGAATGGACACCTTCTCTGAGTGACGTGACACATGGTGGAATGTAGTGGGGAAGTATTTGGGGATTGCACAGGCTTATTATGGGCTGTTTAGGCAGGAATCAAAGGCAGTGAAAGGAAAAGATCTAGGAGGTGTGAGGATAAACAAATGTGTTAAAAAGGGCCTATCATTTGTAAATGGGTATGTTTGCTTGGCCAGGCCCTGTGATTTGTGCCTTTCTAACTATTTTCCTGGTGGAGGGACACTCTGTTCTGTGTGTTTGGAGGTCTGTGCCCCAGTAACTGGAATCAGAGTAGGTGGCAGAGGGCCTGTGTGCATGTGGTGGCATCAGTGGGAGGGAGTATGCAAATCAGAGTGAAATCACCAGTGAACATCAAGTTGGACCAGCCACTGAACAGGTGAAGTGATCAGGGAGCCAAGGGTGCGTGTCTCTGAGGGGGATCACTTACTGACCTGGAGATCCCTGCTTATTATTATTATTATTTTCTCTAGCCAAATGCATGGTCAGCATTGCTACTGGTTGGAATAGAGGGGCATGCAGCTGTGACAGCCTTCCCACGTTGGTTGTCTGTGTTTGGCTTCCTCACCTAGCAGTAGGCATTCTAGAGGACAATGGTTGATGTATCATAAAATAAAAAGGAAGCAGGTGTAAATTGCAAATGACGTAAGAAGAAAGGTTGTTTGCTGCACTTAATTTCAGATGACCTATTTCCAGGCAGTCTCAGAATATTATTAATCAGCCCAGCGATGCGAGAAAACTTTTATCTCTGTCAGAGTTTTCTCTGGACTGCTTGTAAGAGCCTTGAAATTTTTAGGCAGTCATTCACAATCCAGGCTGAACATTACCACAAACACTTGATAAATTAAAGAATGATTAAAACAATGAAAAATCCCTTTACCCATTTCATTGTCTCATTACATATTGCATGTCTATTTCTTGCACCCACCTTTGACCTTTAAGCATCCGTATTAAATGTCATTTGTTCTGGTTAACGTTGTTTTTTTTTCATGGCATTTTTCATTGTTTTTCTTAGGTTAGTGGGGTATTCTTCAAAATCACAAGAAAAGGAGTCTTCTCCATAGAAGCCACCATTTATTCTGCTGTTGTCTGAGATACCTGGGGCTTTTCAGTCTATTTTCTAGGAGTTAAGCGGGCAATGGTCTATTCTCAGTCTGGATATATAAGCTGTAACCTTAGATAGACTTGCACACATGCCAAAGTTTAGAAAATTATTAATTATTACATTAATACTTGGTGCTATGCAGTTAGTTGCCATATTAACATCACTACTCAATTGAGTAAAATCCTATTTAGTCTTCTTTAATTAAATTAGTTAGACATTGAGCCAGCTACTACATAGTGTCTGGGAGAGTAATGCCTATATTTAATATGTGAGTGAGTCATTAAGAAATAAAACTTAAAAAGAAGGAATTGTGGCTTATATATCTGGAGGAAGATTTGATGGCATGACTAGGGGATATCATTAGCTGTATTGCTTAATCTTTTCTCAAGAGAAAAGAATTAATGTCCCTCAGAGTACAAAAATTACTATTATTAATGAGAATTTAAATGTTTATGGTGTTACTTGGCATCCCAGAAGTGCCTGTAATGAGAATGGTCATTACATCTGCAGAGGTTAAGAAAATGTTTTCCCAGAAAGTTTGCCTGATTGGATGTTTTCAGAATCATTTCATAAAGAAATGCATTCATCTGACTTCCCCTTACAACATATTAAAAGAAGCGTTTTAAAGGAAATATAGTTTAAAAGGAACTTTTTAACCTTTCCTTATGGAGTTCATCTCCATTTTACAGGCCTGATTCTCTAGGATGCCTGGTCACCACACTATTTGACATCGCTTGTGAGCAGTTCTGCATATTTGTCTAGTTCAACAAGACTCAGGGAGAGAAATCCCCTGTAACAGGGCAAAAACCACCCTCCCTGCCATATTTATTTATTCTACTGTCACTGATTTTAGAGGTGTTATGGAGAGTGTGTTTTTTTCCCACTTAAAAAACACAGAGCAGAAGGACTTTATTTACATACTTATAATACTTTTGGTGATTACTGGCAAGGATTACTGAGGAGATTTTTTCTTGTACATGTACAGTTTGTCCTGGATCTGCTTTAAGACAAAAATCCACCAATAGTAAAGCCTTATCTGCCCAGTCCACGTAATTTGGGAAACTTTTTCCAAGGGAGAATTTCAAGTGACATGGTTTATATATTCATAATGTTGCACAGAGCATGTTATGAAAGAATGCTTTGAGAACAACTTTTTCATTAGTTAAAGTTTCTTGTTCAATATAAGAATCAAGTCGATTTTTTTTTCTCAGAAATAGCAAGAAAGATGAAAGAGGGAAAGCTGTGAGGCAGTGTGCCATGTGTAATAATTGCCTGAAGAAGTGTAGTGGATTTACACTGTGGCTTCACTAAATCATTGCCATTATTTTTTAAATAGAAAAGAATAATGCAGGAAAGACTGAAACCTAGTCCTAAAGTCCTAATATGTAAATTTCCTCTAAGTATGACTCTCCAGGAGATAAAAAATTAAGAAAAACTTAATTAAAAAAAGATTAAGAAAAAGGATTCTCACAGTAGAACTATCACAAAGTATCACAACAGTTGAATGCCTCTTCTGCAGTCCAATAGGACCCTCCGGCCATTCACAAATTTAACAATATACATTTTTTTTTTTCAGTGCATATAGGCTAAAGTTTCCAAGTACTTTTGCCATACTTTCACTGTTGTCTTTCCTGATGACGACAATGTGGCCAAGCTTAGTCGAAGTGCTGTCGAAGAACTCTTTCTAGTCATCACTGCGTGATATATTCCCGAGCCTCCACAACTGAGGGTTAGCAAGGTTGTTACTTTTTTTTTTTCTGAACAGAATCAAAAGATCATATTCACAAAAGGAAAATTCACAGATTCACATTTACACAAGAATTACATATGCATTTGCATATGATTAAAAATGCTTTGGCGTGTTGTGAAATTACAAATATCCAAAGGATTAAAACAAAAGAAGAAGTATAATTCTCAAACTCAGGCAATCTGTACTTTCCACTCATGCCAACTAGAAGGTCATCTGCCTACTAGCTTTTTTTTTGCATCTTACACAGACTTCCTCTTTGGAATAGGGTTTATTACAGCAGAAGCACTTCCAAGAGAGATGCAATGATATATTGGTATACAGCTGTATTTGCACATTGGGTCTTGTGGAATGACTATACTATTGAGTGAAAAAAAAAAAAAAAAGTATTTCATTCATTGAGAATGCTTTTGTCAAAACATTGTCCTTTGGTTTACTTTATCCATCAGGGGAAGAAGGTGCAAGTTACCTCAGACTGAGTAAGTGAGAGTCTTCTTCACACTCGTTGTGGTAGATAAGTAAAAAGAGTGTTTAAATAATCCAAAACTTGTTAAACTCTAAAACACTAGGTTTATAGGAAGACAACCTAGAAGAGGAAAACTGGGATCCAGTGAACTTCTTTGTGGGGAATCCCGTCAGCTACATGCTAAACTGTACTATGTTTTGTAAATGTGCATAATAAAATGGTTCTGAGAACTGGCTCAGCTCTCCTGAGACAGAAACTTATGATGGTGTTGAACTGGACTCCAACCTACTGACTCCACGTCAGTACTCACTTGCTCTGCCAAGAAAAGCCTAGAAAGCTGCTGCTTCCTCATCTCTGAGTACTTTTTCGGTCCTCAGCAGTTTATCCGTATGCACCATAAATATCAAACAACCTGCTGCAGGCCTTTTCCCCATGTGTTTCCTTTCATAGGTCTTTCCACAGTCAGGTTTTCTGAGTCCTCTCTAAGGGACTCGACTCTTCCCTGGTGTCTGAAAGCAATGTAGCAGAACTGAAAACAAAAAAGAAATCCAATTAAAAAAATATATTTCTGTCATAACCTTATTTACTCTAGATACTCAGATAAGATCTTCTGGATTTAGACATTTCTCTTCTAAAATCAGATTTTCCACCATTTCTCCAACTCTCTTTGTTTATGGGAAAAAGGAAAGGGAAGTCCTTGTCAAGAGTCATAAGTTGCTTATAACTTCCATGATTTGCAGGGAAAAGATAATTTGACCAGCAATTTAGAGAGCTTGATGAATATTTTTATTCAGGCATTCAAAGACATTACGTTCTATTAAAACTCCCTCAAGTTTAATGGCATTCACAGGTAGTAAATCGTGCCATTTTCTTGCCATGCTGCTGACATTTTAGCTGTCTTTTACATCTGCCATACTGTGTACTTCTTACCTCACTCTAATGCTTATGTCAATAGTAAATTGGATGATTAGGTAGTTAGGTGGATACTGCTCTTTTAGAAAGGCAATTATTTCTCTACAGAGACATGAGATAGTCAAAGACATGAGATACCAACAAATCACCAATTATTTGAATCTAATTTTTTTATCCTTGATGAAGGATGCTTGGCCCAGCTAAAATATTTAAGATAGTAAATTGTTTCTGATTGCCTCTCATGAGGATTGCGTATAACCTTGGACTGATGTATTCAACACAGTACTCAACAACGCAAAGAAAGAAATTGAGATTGAAGTTCAGGAGTTTGTATTTCAACAAGACGTATCTCTGCTTATTTTCAAAACAAATAGGAATAACTGAGCAAATTTAGTGATTAGAAAACTGTTAAGAGCCATGAGCTTTCCTTTCACTGCAAAATGTCTGCAGGTGCTGAAGAGCAAGGTGAGCAGAAAACAGCTTCCACTTAATGTACCAGAAAAGGGCTGATAAAAATTACTCAAAGCAAGCACAGCAAGTTTTATAAGAAAAGCATTATGTCACTGACAGGAAAAAAAATGTGCAAGTAGAATTACAAGTTTAGGCACACAAGTCTCCAATGTTTTTAAAAACAAACAAAGCCCAAGAACATTTTGCTTACTTTCTAGCCTTCAGGCAGCTGTCAATTTCTGTGTAAACTCTCATATTTCTGAGTATGTTAGGTCTGAGGAAAAGTACCCAGCTGACCTGGAGATTGAAGGTCTTATCGATCCCATCATGAACAAGGAGAACACAAGTGACCGCTGGCCTTGTTGCTGTCAATACACCTCACATAACAAGAAGTCCAGTATAGGACTGACAAAATGCAGTTGGGCTAATGGCACAAACCAAACCAGCCAACAAATTGTTATCTTGGATTTAGTCTGCTATTCATTTCCTATTTAAGTAAAGAAGGTGCATTTCAAAATAATATTTAAACTCACTAAAATCACAGCTATGAAAGGGAGAGGTTGACAACCTCTCTGTAATCTGAGCCTGCTTCTTTAGGAAGCAATAGCAAAGCGTTTTAATGTGCCATGCAGAGCAACAAAAGAGTTACTTTTCATTTTCACTTTAATTTGTGAAATTTGTGCAAGCTTGATTTGCTTCTAGACCTGGAAATGAAAAGTTTTCTTTCTTTTTGTTAGAAGGCATAGCGCATAGCCAGGGAGATTCAATGTCTAGTAAAAGTACTAAAACCACACACTTGGATTGTCACATTTCAAAGTTTCCTTACAAAACAAAACCAGCTAAAAATCTGTTCCCAGCTCTACTTTCTTTTATTCTCTAAGAAAAAGAAAGCTTTGAAACATAGGTATAGTACTCAGTGGCCCTTCAAACTGACACAAAGTTTGCAACGAAAAGCCTGGCCCGACTGGCCTTTGGTCTAGCACCAACGGCTAAGACACTAACTAGAAAGACTTGCAGGGCAGAGGCAGTAGGCAAACTACAAGAGACATACCACACTAGTGTATAGCAAAGTACTTGTAAGCATGTCAACTTGTGAATAACTTAATTAGTTTAATTAATATTAATTAGATTAATGCATATTGGATTAATTAGGTAAATACATATTCACCAAAGCTTTCAAAGATGTTTTGCTTAGGTTTAGGCTTCAGTCCAAAATTTCACCAAAATCAACCATTATGCTTATATATTGGGATAAACCTGACCCTTGAACATTTATGTGACCTCACTGATTTAGATTAAGTATTACTTCTGAACTCATTTTTTCTTACTGATTTGTATGGCACCCACCACAAATGATTCTTGGATCTCAACTAATCCAAAAGAAGTGAACATGCGTTGTGACAAATCTGGGTATAATCTGCAAAGGATGTGTTTATAGATGGAGACCATGCTTCAGGATTTGAAGACGAGGCACAGTGGCCTGTGCTTCTGCAGGCCCCTTTGCTGTAGTCCAGACTCTTAAAGGTCTTTTCAACTGATGCCATTATTTCCAACTTTAGGTAAAGCAGGTTTTGCTGAATTGCTACCAATTGTAGGTTAAAAATAGTTAATATTTTAATAACTACAATGATATTCATGCTACTCAAAGCATGTTATTACATGCTTTGTTATTAGCCTCATTACCCAATAGATGCTTTTAATTTACGGAAGGCTTTTTTTGCCAACATCAAAATTATAATTCTTCTTTCCTCTTTTTTATAGTAGTTATTACAATGCGTTTTCCATTGAAAATCAGGCACACAAACAATCATGCTACCACTTATAAATATCTTGAAACAAAACTAAACTGAAACTAAAACTTTAAACTAAACTACACTGCAGCAATTATGTAAATAAGCGGACTGAATAATTTTACTATTATAAAATTTTCATACTGTTTTTAAGAATAAATAAAAATTATAATGGTCTTTAAATATTTATGACAAACTGTTTATCAGAGAGAACCAGCAAGTACCAATTTGGTGTGCTATGTCCTCTACTGATCTTTTCTTGCCTTAAGGCATGCTATTGTGACAAAGATATTTGAAATACAATCCTCACTTGGTTTAAATTACCAGAACCCTACTGATTCTGATGAATTTGTGAGAATTCACATCAGCTGCAAATCTACACCTCTTCTGCTGAGACTTACCACCTGCTAAGAAGATCTGAAAATGATGAATATAAAGGACAGGTTGAGTATTTTCTGAAATCTACATTTAACTTTTTTTTTTTTTCAGGCTTTATTTGAAGCCATATAAACAAGATGTCTCAGACAATTAAGCCTAAGCCCCATTCTGAATGGTCTCACTTTAACATGATCCCTGACTTTTTGTCAGGCCTCCTCTGTCACTCCTGCAGAGGATCTACCTTCTTACTGTAACAAAATCAGTGTCTTCAGTTGCTGCATAAAGAAATAACGCACCTGGGATTTTGCAAAAATACTAACTTCCAATCATTAGCCACCGTCCTTTGGGACTGGACACTCCAAACATAGCCCAAACAGATTTATCTGCAAGAGAAGTAGAAATTCAGCACAGAAATACGTATTCAGATTATAAATCCTGGATGTCATATGCTCTTTGCTGAACACTCCAACCACTGTGTAAATGAAACAAATGAAGTTTGTGATTGCTATAATGTAATCTACTATCAATCAGTCTTCTGCAGAGAAGGGCCTGGGACTCTTGGTGAGCAAGTTAACCGTGAACCTGCAATGTGCCCTCCTGGTCAAGAAGGCCATGGCCAAGAAGGCATCCGGATTCTAGGATGCATTCGGAAGAGTGTTATCAGCAGATGGAGGGAGGAGGCTATCGTCCCCCTCTACTCAGAACTGGGGATACCACATCTGAAGCACTATATGGGGCTCCAAAGATGATGGGGACACTGGAGCATCTCTCACGAGGAAAGGCATAGAGAGCTAGGTCTTTTTAGCCCAGAGAAGAGAAGACTGAGAGGGGATTCTATCTGAATACAAGGATCTTAATGGAGAGTGTCAAGGGGATGGGTTCAGAAGATTCTCAGTGGTAGTCAGCAATAGGATGACAGGCAATGGGCACAAAAGGAAACACAGGAAGTTCCAGGAACATGTGAAGAAAAGCTTCTTGACTGTGAGGGTGACAGAGCCCTGACATAGATAGTCCAGAGAAGCTGTGGATTTTCTCTTTCTGGAGATATTCAAAACCTGCCTGGATGCAACCCTGTGCAACATGCTCTAGGTGACCCTGCTTGTGCAGGCATTTTGAAAAAGATGATCTCCAAAGGTCCCTTCCAACCTCAACCTTTTATTGATTCTGTGTGACTCTGTGATTTTTTTGCAAATACTTATCAGTGAGTTGAGCTTCAAAAGCAATCAGTGCTCATACAATCTGTAGGTGATTTATTATTTACCAGTAGAAATTACTATGCATGGTTGAGGGACACTGCTGCCTTCTTGTGCACTGCCTTTTTAGAAAAAGGCACCTGATATCTCATCTCTATTGAAGATCAGGTATATCAAAAAGCAGTGAAATAGCTGGCTTTTATTTGAAAATGTGACAAATGGATCCAGAGTGAGAATAAGTTACCACATTTGTTACCACAGTAAGAAAAGTTACCAAGTGACCTAAGACAGAGTGAAAGGGATCTTTAGGAGCTGACTAGTAGGATAGTGCCTAGCAACTTCTCAGGAGAGTGGGGCCCCTACCTTTTAATATAAAGTCATTCCAGCTCCTGAAAAGTGAAGGAATGCCCAGGACATACTTCGTTTGTTTCCTTTCCAGGACCACTATCTTTTAGTGTCTGAAAGAATTATATATTCTAAGAATTATATATAAAATTAAGATTGCTCTTTTCATAATTACCAAATCTATCTAGGGCTAGAACAAACCCCTTTAATTTTAATTGTATGAATATACTTTTCTCTAAGATTCTTTTCTCTCGTTATGATGTATAGTCTTCAGTACATCACTATGGTGATATGAACGGCTGGATTTCAACAGTGCCTCTGCAATTTTCTGCCTGCACTTCTGTTAACAAAAATCTTTAATGTTAAGTAAAAGGGGAAAATTAGCTGCCCAGCTAATGAAATCTTCATTCACAAGCCATCCAGAGGAAAAGACAAACCAAAATCTTATTCCTTAGAATAAGATTTCCTTACGTGAAATGTACTGCTGTGACTATGTATTATAAAGTGCTAATATAGCAACTTGAACCTTAGAGAAATAACAAGCCTCAAATATTGTTACAGAAACCATTGAAAACGTGGAGAAAATTGCTCTGCTCACAGCAGACTGGTAGATATGTTTCAGAGATAAGGAGTGCAAGATTATTTTGAGGTGGGGCGAGGGAAGGAGGAGAGGACCCAGTCCTTCCAATCTGGTGGCAGCTACAAGCAGCCTGCTTTTCTGTGTGTGCACTCCCAAAGTGAGGACGTCAAGACTTTGAAATAAGGCCTGCTTTGGCCCCAGGATATTGATAAAGAAATGGTTTCTCTCACTGTTGGGACATTGTTAATCATTGTGGACTGGGCTATTGCTTTCTTATCAAGGCCTTGGGAGGCAGCACATGCTTTCACTGTTGGGACAGTGTTAATAAACGCGGACTGGAATTAACTCCTTATCTTATCTATGGGAATCTGTCCTTGGCTCTGCCACTGCAAGAGTAAAGCACTTATTCAGCCACTCAAACTTATCTCTTTAGTGCTGAAGAGTTCTCAAGGCAGCTAGTCTGCTGTTGGGAGTGTTTGGCCACCTCGTGACTGTGGATGTGATCATCATAACAAAGGAGGAAGAAGAGTCAAATCTCTTAACCAAGAGAGATTGCAGCAACCAAGAGCTAAGGACTGCAAAAGCATGAAGAGACCTAGCTGGCCTAGCAACTCCGCTTCTACCTACCCCTGAAAAGTATAAATAGATTAGCCCTGGAGGCACTCTGGCTCTTCATGGGCTGAAGTGGGTGTGCCAATTTGTAGAACCTTTTGAGAGCAGTCATGCTCCCACAGTACTTCCTGGAATTTAGTGTATAGTGCCCTTAGAGGTAACACACGGTGGAAGATCAATCAGAATTTGCATATCTAGTTCACTTGTTTAGGTAGATTCCAATAGTATAAATTAGCTAGCTTTCTCTGTTTACTAAGTAGCTACAGTTAGCCCAACTTTTAGTCTGGTTAGAAAATAAATATTCAGGTTCAGCTAATTTTCTGTTCCTACCATTTTAATCATGTAGTAAATTTTGATCTTTGAAATAATTTGTGCAGTCATGAAGTAAATCTCTTTCTCCCTCTCCTTCGCTCCCTTGCTTCACACAAAATCCATATCGTCCAGGACTGTAAAGATAGTTGTCTGCTCTGTGGCCATTTTCTTTAGATTTAAATAATTATAACTTCAAATGAAAGTTGATGGAATTCTCTCATTTCTACTGATGATCGTTCTTTCTAGCCAATAGCCCAGCATAAAATCTGTATATTAACATAAAGTTTTGTAAAAGTACCTTCCCAGTATGTCCATAAATGTCATATCCATTCCTATAAGACTACGCAGAAAAATATATTTTGGCACATCCGAGTTGTACTGTTGCCAGCTGAGCAGACACACAGGACCTAGGCTTCTTCTCTGCTGATCTTTTAAGGTGAAAATGGCCGTCATTCTAAAATTGTAACATGAAAAAAGTGTTTCTTATTATTCACACTCAGTGTAAAATCTTTCACCACCATGCTAACTTCATTCACAGAATCCCAGAATCATAGAATCACAGAATGGTTAAGGTTGGAAGAGATCTCTAGAGATCATCTGGTCCAAATCCCCTCCTCCCGCAGGGACATCCAGAGCATGTGGCACAAGGTGGCATCCAGGAGCGTTTTGGAGATCTCCAGAGAAGGAAACTCCACAGCCTCTCTGGACAGCCTGTTCCAGGGCTCTGTCACCCCCACAGTAAAAAAGTTCTTCCTTATATAGAGGGGGAACTTCCTGTGTTCAGCTTTACTCCTTGTTCTGTCACTGGCCACCATGGCAAAGAGTTTGGCCCCATTCTCCCTATGTTCACTCCTCAGGTATTTGTACATGTTGATCAGATCTCTCAATCTTCTCTGACACAAGTGGCAACAGGCATAAATTGTTCCAATGGAAATTTGTTTGTTAATAATAAAAAATAATATTCACTATGAGAAAAAAAAACAAACATTGGCTAGTAGTGGAATCACTCTCACTGAAAATATTTATGACTTTGTCTAACTGGGTTGGATAAACAAATTTAAGGTCCTGCTTTCAGCAGTGGTGATTTCTAGAGTCATTCAGGTTAGATTTTCCTATAAATATAATGCAAAATATTTATTCTGCAGATCGGTATGTTATAATGTCAAAATAAAACTCTTAAATTACTCTTTTTTGATATGGAACTGTTTTTAACACTGTCATTCAATTGTGAAAATATATTTTATTTTATTTTATTTTATTTTATTTTATTTTATTTTATTTTATTTTATTTTATTTTATTTTTTCAACACAGAACTGCTGTAACTGCTGTTATCAACTTACATGTTACATCATTCAGCTTAAAGCTCTTTGCACAGCCCAGTAACAACTTTCATTATATCATATGGAATTCATGGTCTTTAATAGCCAGCTTTCCAGATCATTGTGTAGTAGGATTCCACATCACTGCAGAAAAGCTGAACTCTTCTAATACACTTTGAAACAGCCTAATAATTTAAATACTTCTCAGTCATGTATATTTCTCAAATAGGTATATGCTTTTCTGGTATGATTTGGTGGATACAGGCAAAAATTGCTCACTACTGTGAATGACCTTGTTGATGAAATTATATTTCAATGTGAGACATTTTTGCTTTGTACTGTATTGCTCAAAACAGCAAAAGATTTCTTAATTAATAAATTCAGATGGTTGCATTCTCCAGAACACCAGACACTGGATGAATACATTGGTTCAAAACTCTGGCAACAACTTGACCCTTGCCTTCCATCACAGACAGCAACCTTTACAGAAGACCTTTACAGATGCACCTGTTCAGAAAATTATTATATATAGGAAAAGCTCCAATTCTTCCACTGGTCTAAGTGTTATTGCTTGTTTACACCAGCATGGGATTCAGCTCTGAACACTTTGGCTATGTCTACACTCAGCCAGTTCAAGAACCTAAGTCCTGCTGGTCTACTGAATGCTGACCAGACGCCACAAGATCTGGCACAAACTAAAGAATAGCCCCAGTAGGACAGTTTGGCTTAGTTGTTCTAATGGGGGAATAAAATAATTTAGCTGTATAGGTGTGTCACATGTAAGCCAGGCTCAGGGACAGAGAATGGTCCTTGCTCATTTAATCTGCCAGTGCATGAGCAGCTCAAAACTTAAGAGGCGTCGAGATAGCCTGTTCAGCCTCAAGAAGAGAAGGCTGAGAGGGGACCTGATAAGTGTATATAAATATCTTAAAAGAGGGAGTGAGGAGGATGCAGACAGCCTCTTTTCAGTGGTGGCCGGAGATAGGACAAGAGGAAATGCCACAAACTGAAGCACCAAAAGTTCCACAGGAACTTGAAGAAAAAAGTCCTGAGGAAAAAAGTGAGGATGACAGAACACTGTAACAGATTGTCAAGAGAAGTTGTGGAATCTCCTCTCTGGAGATATTCAAAACCCACGTGGATGCAATCCTGTGCCCCATGCTCTAGCTGACCCAGCATGTGCAGGCTGTTTGAACAAGATGATCTCCAAAGGCCACTTCCAACCTTAACGATTCTGATTCTATGAAATACAACAGATGTATAGACTGATTGCATACCTCAGGTGAGCTGCATTTCAAAGAGGGAAAACGTGGCCCTGTAAAATCTTAACATTTTATATTTGTGCACAGATATCTACTTTGGGAAACATATTTCTGCACTTTAACTTGTCTATGTCCCTTGCCCAAGGAATCTGATAGCCTGGATCACAGATTTACTATTCAATGGGAATTAGATGATAAAATACCTTTGAAGATTGATGTCTGTTACATCTCTCTTTTCTTCTTATCCTCAACACTTTTAACAGACATAATTTTCTCCTCCTTCTTGAGCACTGACCCTGTTTCTGTGCAAGCAAACTTCATCCTGTATCTCCTCTTTTTCTTCCGAAGACTCAGAAAAAACTTTCAGACTCCAGTATCTACCCTATCATGGATAACTTTTCTTTCCTCTTCTTTTTCTCTTATTCTTCCCGAGTTCACTCCTCACTGGGTCTTTTGTCCTTTCATTTTGTTCTCTGCTGGCATCTCTTCCAGGCAGCCGGTTTCTTGCTAGACTCAGCAGATTTTAATGTGAGAACATTCACGTTTGTGTGCCAGTGCAGATGTTACACAAGAGCTGTATTCAGTCTTTCCCGTTCAGAGACTATTTGCTTGGTGTTAAATTGATGATTGTCACAGTGCTGTAATTGCTAATCAATTGGAGCAGTAGAACTAACTAAAAGGCACATATCATACATCTTCTAAGCATGTTCTTTATTACTGAAGAACTTTCTCTTTAAAAACGGTCCCTTTACAGAGGTTTAGAATAAGGAAATTTGAAACAGTAGCACAAAGGTTTTTGCATCTGTCTTGATTTTGGTTCACCCGAATTCAGACACTCGTCTGTTGTAACCAGATGTAACACTGCTTTTAAACGGAGTATTATTCAAAAGTAGAAAGTGAAGATGCGTTTCATTAACTTCAGCTCCATTCATGCATTTCTCCAGTGCATGCATTCTTAAGAGTGCCTGTTTTTCAAATGGGATTAGCGCAGGTCAGCTTCTCTAGATGAAGTAAGAAATTTACTGTTGACTTCATGAGCGGAGGGTTTGAAATGTTGCTAATAATTTGCTTAGGGCACCAGTTCTGTGAAACACTCTTTGTGGTCTCTGAAGCAAAAATAAAGACACACACTGAGGGATGTGTGATGAGAAGGAGGAACATGCCAATTGCATGCTGTGTCTGCTGCAAGTGAGTTCACTTGCACTTTAACAAAGTGAGCTGAAGATTAGGAGTTAAGACACTTATGCCATGTTCTGAATAGCAATGCGAACAGCATGATATCTTCAAATTCAGATATGATGAATAACCGCAACTGTTCTGACACACATACGTGGAATTAATGGTCAGAGGTCCCACAAAAGTCAAAGAGACAAAGAATGAGAGCTCCTAGGGACATCCAAGGACTGCAGAAACAAAAGTGACTAAAGACCTTCTCTATTTCCATTATAAATACAGGAAACCCAGAATTACTCATTCTGAATGTGACCTACTGCATATTTTATGGCATTTTTACGTTAGATTAGCATTTTTGCCCATACTTGTCTGCTTTAGTTATATGATATGATCAGACTGTAAAAAACCATAGTAGATCACAATGTACAGAGTATGTTTCCTGCCCCAACCATATGTGGCAGCTGTCACTTGGATGTCCTTGTCCTCCCCACGGATGCAGCACAACTGCTCTCTGATTCACAGCATCTGTAAAAGTGACTCAAAATCTCTGGGGAAAAGGCAGAGTATGGGTAAATTAATAGAAAATGTGCAGTGGGCACTTTCTCTTCCCTTGTTTCTCTGTAGTACATGCCTTATGGCTCTGATATATGAAGACTTTAGTGTGTGTTTCACAAGATTAGAATTGTCCTTTAGGGCAATTAGGTTTGAAATTGGATTTGGGTCTTGTGTAAATTACAGATAAGTTTTTGCAGAGTCCTTCATTCTGCCAGCTGGAGAACCTACAACAGTGTCATTCTTGTACTAAGGAAAATAAATAATTTCAATGTTCATGAACTGGACCTACTGACACAAACTGGTTTATAATTCTCCTAGTTTGGAGGAAGGAGTTTATGCTAAGCAATACTGCTTCTAATTCCATTCTCTATTATTCACTCCAATGAGTCTTACTCCAGTGAACAGAATCATAAATGAATACACACTTCTAACATACAAGAACTCCACATTACTGACCCATACAGAACCAAATATCTTCTTGAAAAAGAAAAACAATATTTGATATCCTGATGAGAAAACTATTTCTCCTAGAAAAAAAGAAAAACAACAAACACACAACAAAAAAGAACATAGTAGGTTTTTCAATACTGAGTCTCGATACTTTGCATGTGGAATGATTACCTTGCTAAAAGGACACTTCTCATAAGTAATATATGCTATATTTGAAAGATTACAAAAGCACACAGGGAATGGCAACCCTTCATTATTCATTATGCAGATGGCATTTTAAAGAATTCTAAAAAATATGTAAAAAGTCCTCAGTTTTGGACAGCCCCCAGACCCAGGCAATAGGCATCTGTTTTGGGATGTGAATGGACTGAGGTTGGGCTGGATAGTCAGTCTGTAGGTTAGGGTAGGGGTTAGTGAGCTCCACAGATCGGTAGTTGGAGGGCTGTGGACTGCCACTGCTACGGTGTTGCAGGACAGGGACTGACAGCCTTGGGCTGGGCTCAGATGGGGTCCTGTTTCATGTGTCCTGGGGTCAGGATCAATTAGGTCTATTAGTGCCTTCAGAGACCTGACATTATACTTCTGTTACAAAAGCAATTTTAGAAAGACATCCAATAGCAGAAAAAAGTTTTCCTGGGTCATTCCTGGCTCCATCCACTTCTGAAACATAGATGGACTGCTGTAAAGGGTGAGGAAGTTATAGCAAAGCTATAACTGCCATGTGTTGGAAATTAATGGAAGGTAATGTTGCATAAACTCTCTTCTGCTGTTTGTATTTGCTCATATAAAGCTTATTGTTTCTTATCTCTTCTTCTCAAGGAAAAGAGAGAAGTACAGGGTATGAAGGAACTAGGAAAATACAACCACACATTTTATTATTTTTTATTTTGTATCAGACTTCATTTTCATGAGAAACATATCTGCCCTAAAGCTTTTTATGTGGTTAGGATCTCAACCTGAAATTTTGCTAAAGACTTTCCACGTGCATGTGTGCTTGCATGCATTTTTGAATAGAATGTAGTAGAAGCTGATATCATGCAAAACAACACCAGTGTATGTTATGTATTATCAGGAGGGTATTCACAAAATGAAAATTTCTATGTTGGAAAAAAGGAACAGTAGTTGTTACATTGCAATGGCCTTTGTGCCTTCAGTGCCAGCAAATGAGACTGGATTGTATGCATATTTTGTCCGTGTATATACCAGTGTGTAATCACCAGGAAACATCAAGCTGGGCTAGCTGGCAGGTAGTTATTAGAGTGGCTGAGCTAAATACTGGACAGATCACTGTGGTGTGAGATTTGGCTACTAGGGGGACTGGTGCATCCAGGCTAGCTGTTGGAGAAAATGTAGGTTCTGAGTCTCAGCTACTGGTAAGGTTGTAAGTAAGATCTGAAGCAGCTATTGGAGAGGTTTATTCTCTGTGTTTGTGTATGTGCATGCTTGTGTATGTGCATGTGTGAGGCAAATTGAGAAAATGGGGGATCCAGCAGTCAGCTCCTGGGCAGTCCTGGGGTTACCCTTTGAAGAGATGCATATTGTAAAAATGTAAAATGCATGCAAATGTATATATTTTTCTCTAAAGAGTTTTTATTCTGATTAGCCAGGGAAGAGAACAGGGTGGTGCTCGCTGTGTTTGCATAGTAAGTAACTAACTAAATAAAAGCCCATGTATCTATGTGTGTTATATGTATGTGTGATTGTGTAGTACTAACTGGATTCAGCGACACTGAGCTGCAACACCATCACCTCTGTTGGCCTACCAGATTCAGCAACTTCTAATGAATTACAGCCCTCAGTGGTCTATTCTGACAGTGGAAATGCAAAAGAACAAATAACTTCCAGGATAGAAACAGCTTCTGGTAAGGTAAACATTTCTTGGGCACACACAGGTTTTCATCTTTGATGTTCCCATCTCAGCTACTAGACTGATACTTTTCTGCTGAACACTGTTGGGATGCCCTACTGCAGAAGGTACTTACCTAGTAGCCATTGCTAGCCTTGGGCTCCGTGTGTACGCTGCTCTTTCTGTCAGACACAGATTGATGAACAAACATGTTTTATCACAGACTTGCCTTGGTTTTCTTCACTGGTAGTATTTCTGGAGGTCGATTTACCTTTTATAGTAGTAGTTTTACCAGTTACAATTTAATGGGATTTATGAACTGTGCTGACTATAAAAATGGAAAAGTCAGCAGACCAGCTAATGGCTGTGTGCTGTAAGAAGAGAAATGCTGGCTGCCCTTAAACTAACACAGGTCGCTACAAGAAAGACCAGATTAAAAATAGTTAACAACACCAAGAAGGTTCTTTGCTCAGTCCTGATCAGTAGCTGGGAGTCATAAGAGAATTTGCAAAATCTATGGAGACTCCTGAGCTGCAGCCACAAATTTCACACTATCACCAGTGGGGAATGGTAGACCTGTAACCAAATAATGTTGTACTTTCCTTACTGGTGGCAGGCCACAGGCTTTGTATTGAGCTTATGAAACTTCAAAGCTGAAACTGATCAGGCTAGCTCTGCTCAGGCTTGTCTTGGCATGCCAAGAATGGTGTTTTCATTTCATTTACTCACAGTTACAAGTTTCTCTGCTGACCAGGCAGCTGTGGCTCATATATTTTACTCCTGCTTATCTTGGTAGGGTACAATCATACTTTTATGCAGATGCATCCTTAGCACAGAGGCACAGAGAGCCTGAGGAGTTGGGGCAGAGATGGGATTCTCTGCCTGCCCCTAGGTGCCTGCAGAGATGCATTGCAGAGGGATGCCATGCATGAGAGGCAGTGCCAGAGTAGAAGCTGGGTGACCAGGGCAGCCCGGAGGGCACAGCCCCGGGACCTGCTGCCAGGGAAAGACACCTTGCCCTGATGGCTGCTCCTCTTCCACTCTTCTCCTTCAGGAATAGAAACTGTCCCCCCAAGTTCACTGGACTGAGCAAAAAATCTGCGCTAAGACGCTATGAACTTTCCCTCTCCATTTTAAAGTGATACTGCTACCTTTGATCAGGGCTAGGGCTATGCTGGGAAAAGCTGGAAGGCTATCTCAGTTAGCGGAGGCACTTACGTTAATGGGGACAGGAAGCTGGTAAATAGACAGGTAAGCCTTTAAGAAGAAAGTAAGTGCAAGTCACAGCATTACTTTGAATGAAGCAGTTGTTAAATTTGCAAGCGGTGCAATATACAGAGACCTCAGATGTGAGAGACTGCAGAGAGCAGCCTGGGGAGCACAGCAGGGACCCATGATACCCAGTGCCCCACTGGCAGAATGAACAGAGAAGGGTTGTTGCTAGTGGCACAAAAACAGGTCAAGCTGTGTTGCCCCTGTATTACCCACTTCGTTATGCCTTGGTTGTGGACCAAAAGATTATATCCAAGGGCAAGAGCCTGTGGAGATGTGACAAACATTATACTGGACCTTGCTGGAGAGCCAGCAGCATGGATATGTGTACATATTACTGTATCTACCTGCTCTGGTCTATTGTACAGTTGTGCTTACACCATAGCTACTCAGGCTTATACTATTAAGGCATTACAAAATTTGACTGGGTAATATAGTTCCCTGGTCAAAGTCCAAAGAGATGAAAGTGCTCATTTTCCAGGAAAAAAAATGAGAGAGGAAGTGAAGAGGGAAATATCCTGCTCGTAAAAGGTACTCTACTATTCTTAAGGAGTAGGATTGATAGAACTGATGACCAGTCTGTTGAAACAGCAGGTCTGCAAATTGTCCCCTTCTCCTACGCTCATGAGTTGGAGCAAAACATTAGTCAGACAACTGCCTGCCTTGGTGACAGCCCACTGTGTGGTTTT
Source organism: Tinamus guttatus (assembly GCF_000705375.1). Next base: position 45,218 of record NW_010589523.1, read on the forward strand.
ACCCTGTATGCTCGTTTCGTAGGGGGAATCCACTGAGTGACTACCTGTGCTTTGAGAGTAATGGCTACACCCCCAAGCCTGCCTTTACAGACAAGCCATGTCCAGGAGTGCAGACTTGGGTCTGTGATTGCTGACGAAATAACCCTAGAACTGGACAGCCTTGTGAGTACGCCGTTGGCTGTTGCCAAACTTCAAGATTGTTGTGCTTGTGTGGTGCCCAGTAATAGTTTAGCTCTGTGGTTTGTGGGGAGACATGAGGGCAGCAGTCATTGACTCAGACTGCCTTTAGTAGGTGGAGATTGCAATCCAATATTCTGCATCACAGTTCCTGAGTGTAAACAGGGAGATCAAATACCCCAACAGATATGTGAGTTGCTAGGGGTTCCCAATACCCAGAGAAGAGACTTCTTGCAGATCACCAGCAGAGAGGTGGTTTCAGGTGTACAGGGCATGCTATGTAAATGCGTGATATGTCTAAACCCAAGCAGTCAAGGGGAAATCATTGCTAATGGGCCAGAAGATATCTAGCTGGTACTAATCACAGAGGAAATTGTTCACAGCAAGGCAGTTGCAAGGGACTGAATGGGATGAGGCTGCCCAGATCCCAGCTCTGCTCCCTGTATGGTGTGTCCCATGTTCTGCAGTAGAAAAATTGCCAGGCCCAGCTGAAAGAGTAACTGTGTAAGCAGGAGTAGCAGGTGAAGGTAGTGCTGAGGGGGCAAGGGTGGATGGTGGCAGGCAATCACTGTGTGGGTGCTTTGGAGGAGGCTGCAGCAGGTGCACGAAGCATGGTCTTGCACTCTGCCAGGTGCTGTGTGCTGCAATGTGGCAGCTTGGAGAGGAAGCAGAGTGACTGGGGACAGTGGGTGGGAGGGAGGGAGGTACCTAGGTGAACAGAGCTATGCAGAGGGTCAGTGTTGCAGTCGATTGCCAGGGCTGGCTCTGGGGAGGAGATGGAGAGGTGTCTGTACAGCACATATTGTGTCAGGACAGTAAGGGGCATGGCATTGTAGCAAGGCATTCCAGTGGCCAAGGAGGTCAGCAGTGATCCAAGCTGGCAGCACTTGGGACGGGAAGCTGAGATGGAGGGGTCTTTCCTGCCTGAGCTGGTGGAAACCCAGATGATAAAGGGGAGAGACAGCAGCAAGGCCTGCTGTGTCTGGCAGGGTGTTATTGGTGAGAGGGGCACTGTGAAGTCCTGTGCAGGCCTCACAAGCATCCCCACTCGGCCTTGACCTGGAGTAGAGTGAGGAGCTGGCAAAGAGTTGTGGCATTGCTACTCTTGTGCTCTGGGGGCCCTATCAGGGTTACTGAACAGTGAGCAGGCCCCTGGAGTGTCCTGCTCACTGGCTGTGTGCTTTGCAGCTGGGAAAGGTGTCCCAGGATACACATTCATGGTGGCGGGCTTTCTTCCTTCTGGCCTTGAGGTGGCTTGTTTATCGCAAGGGATAGGCAAGCCGTATGTGAGGAGCAGATGGTGGGATTCCCTGTAGAGGCCCACACAGTACAGTGATGGGCGTGGGACAGGAGAGGGTATGTAACAAGTGCAGTAAGGAGGTAGTCCACTATGTTGGGCAATGGAGTGGATGTACTTCTCAATGTACTTCTCTCAGAGAGTATGCGGCCAGGCAGAAACACCTCAAGGGTTTCAAAAATGCTTGTCAGCCTGTAGAAATGGCCATACCAGGAAATTGTCTTCTCCTGGTGTCAACATGCCTCTCTAGAGTCTTTTCATATTATTTATGTGTTTCTGGGGGAAAGGGACCCTCTCCTCTCTCCTCTCCTTTCCCTGATTGAAACTGAGGTAGCTGGAGGAGCTTTGCAGTCAAACTCCAGGCTATGGAGCAGCAAGCAGAATATGGGCCAGATGTACTCTGGGCATCCTTGCCTATGTGATTGGGGTACAGCCCCAAGAGCAAAAGAAGTAGAGGCATGTTCTCCTCTGCTCAGTACTCATCATACTCCAGCTGAACATAATCTCTGGTTTGGCCTGCAGTGCAGGAAAGATATCCACAGTGTGGAGTGGTTTTAAGGTAAACCATTGCAACATTGCATCTTGAGACTTGTCCTGCAAGGAGGGGATGGGAGGGTAGTCTGGGTCAGCCTAAAGCAGAGATGGCTTTGGGCCATGCAGCAGTCCTGGGAACCTGCAGGGAGCATACCAAAGAGGTTGGTCTGGATTCATCTCAGCTGGGCCTGACA
>NW_010589523.1:47459-62175 GCF_000705375.1 Tinamus guttatus
GCTTGCGAAGCAGAGGAGCCAGGAGTATGGTTGTGCCCTCTCTTTCTGCGGAGGTTTTCAGGTTCCTATGGAAAGTCAGGCAAAAGCTAGTATAATTCACTCTGAGAAGATTATCCACCTGAATAATCAGCCCATGACTTTTTCCAAAACCAGACAAACCACATATTAGACTTACCAGTCAAATTCTGGATGGAAACTGTGAGGAACGGTCAGGACAGGAAACGACATCTGACATCAGAAGTGTTGTTCTAATTAGGAGGTCATTAGATTCATAAATGCAGGAAACACTACATCATTAAAATAGTAAAGCAAGTTCATTACTTTTCTCTGTAATCAATACTCTGGGTGAAAAATTAACCTTGTTTCAAAAATTGTAGCATAGTAGTAATTAATGTGACAGTCTCACACTGTTACTCCACAAAACAAAACAAAGTAAAACAAAAAAAGTCCCACACAAGTGAAACAGAGGAAAATGGATTTTTATCTTCCTTTTTTCTTGTTTTTTCTTTTTCTTTCTTTCTTTCTTTTTTTTTTTTTTTTTAGGAAAGTATTTTATTTTTGCTTTACAAGAGATGAAATTCACAACCTTGTTTCTTGAAACATAGAAATCCATTACAACAATGTGCTTTCCAGCTTCTATTTCTTCATTTAAGTAACAGACAATTCTGAAACACACAGACAATAGGGCTCTAGCAGAGCAGTGTTACAATTAAAATCGATTTCTAGGGAAAAAAATACAGTAGTTGTGGAAATCCAGGCAAGGGCTGATCTTTTGATAAGAACAAGTTGTATTTTGTGAAATTATATGTAATGAAATGGTTTGTAACTTTTCTATTTGAATAAGGAAAAAGGAGAATCTTTGTATTAAGACAGGATTGGGAAGGAACATTTTATCAAAATTAAAAAATAGTTTTCTAATCACTAAATACATCTCTCATCCATTTCTCTGACTTTTCACTCTCACAGAGTAAAGCAGAGTAAAGTGCTGTGTTTGTGTCTGTGTGTATATCCCCCTTCGTTTGCACATATTGGAGCTTTCTGCTCAGATTAAGGCTTTTTGTTTTTGACCCAATGAACCAGAGGTCAAATTAATCTCAGTTATGTGCTTTTTTGTGTATACTTTCTAAGATGGCATAGACATTTGATAAATACTTGTATCAGTTCTCATTGAGTTGAATACTACCTACCTTCCAGTGCCTTGAGTGATGGTGCTCTTGCACAGCAAAATGGATCAATGCTTGTTGATTGATCCCATTTCTAAGGGTAATATTTCTACTCATCTTGGATAGTACCAAGTGGAACATATAGTTCCTTCAAACCTGTTAAGGTGGGAGGTAGAATTCACAAGGTCTGAATCATTCTAACAGGCCATTAACTATCAGATATGCCTAGCTGACATTCAGAACATTTTTTCCTGGTTTTCATTTAAAAGCAGAAGCTGGGAGTAGGGCAGTTTCAATGTTCGTCTAATGTATCATACAATCTTCATTAGCAAATGCAGTTTGGGTTAGCCACATTTCAGTGTTGTGGCAAGCAGAGAAAAAAACCTATTAGATTACATTGCCTTTGACAAGCATTGTCAGAAGAAATTAGAAAAGTTTGTTCTTGTTGCTTTATCTGTTACACTTTGGGGAACCAGTGGGAATGTTAAATAGTTTTCTTTCAATAAAATTTTATGAGAGAATAGAAAAATTATGAGTATTACTTTTGGCAATCCTATAAGAGGTCATATGCCAAACAAAAATGTTTTTTGTAGTTCTATTCTGAGTACTCAGCATTTTGTGTGACACTTCACAACATGACAACTGATGTGTGGTTTTTATTCATGCTGGCATCTCTTGTCTATATTCAAAGACACAGAGAAATCTTTGTAGCTTTAGGAGATGTATATCAGGTTTATCCAACCTTGAAAAAGCACTAATTAAGTGAGGCATTAAGAGGTCTTTTCATGCATTAAGCCACTAAACTGCAGAACAGACAGAAAGTGGTTGATATATATCTTTCATATGTATATCTCCTTTCATATGCTGCCACTCCTCTATATAAATAATCTATTCTGTAACTCTCAAAAATGCCAACTACAGGGCAGACTACTGCTATCACTACATCTTCATTATCTTCTGGAATATCTTACAGAGCAAAGGCTCCATTTCTTTCCTTTCCTTTCCTTTCCTTTCCTTTCCTTTCCTTTCCTTTCCTTTCCTTTCCTTTCCTTTCCTTTCCTTTCCTTTCCTTTCCTTTCCTTTCCTTTCCTTTCCTTCCTTTTCCTTTCCTTTCCTTTCCTTTCCTTTCCTTTCCTTTCCTTTCCTTTCCTTTCCTTTCCTTTCCTTTCCTTTCCTATATAAATAATCTATTCTGTAACTCTCAAAAATGCCAACTACAGGGCAGACTACTGCTATCACTACATCTTCATTATCTTCTGGAATATCTTACAGAGCAAAGGCTCCATTTCTTTCCTTTCCTTTCCTTTCCTTTCCTTTCCTTTCCTTTCCTTTCCTTTCCTTTCCTTTCCTTTTTTTAAAGTCTTTGTCTAATAACTATGTCTATTTTCTACCAACCTACGTAGGGGCTGAACCACAACTGCTTTGTTTATACTTAAAGAAAATGGTAGGACATTCCTTAAGAAAGGTAAATATTTTCCAGATAATTTGAGGCCTAAGGAGTAGGATTTTGATCATGCCTCAGAAATACTGAGTTCCAGACTTCTCCTGGTATTAAAAGCTGAAAGCTACACCTCCCTGCAAGGCATTTCATTTAGCAATGTGATAACCAGCTCAATTCACTAAAGCCAAGACAATGAAATTCCATAATGCCCATTAAAATGCAAGTTTTTATATATTTCAAAGGGCTGTCTTGTCTCAGTAACCTCTTTGTGTTTTCTATATTGCATTAGAACTGGTGCATTGTGCAGTCTTCATTATAGGCTTGCAGCTTTTTTAAGAGGAAATGTTTCATTTCAGTGATAGCAACACTTTACATAATGAATGTAATGGATGCAATTGGTCTTTGTACATAGAGCAAATAACTGCTGGCAAAACAAATAATTTAAATATGTTATTATTTCCCCCCTGTAATAAAATCAGTGTTCTCTTCATCCCTTGTACTTTTGAATTATATAATGAAGTCACTGGAAAATAGCTCACAAAAATATAACTTCCCCTTTAGGGAGTGATGAGATAAGCAAGAACTTTCAGCTGGCGATCACAGCTTTAACAAGCTAAATGAATCCCCTGGATATTAGTTAGTAAACCAGATTTTGTAAATCCAAATGATATCACAGGGAGTTAGATAAGATATTACATACCATTAACTCTGACTAGTTTAATATAATCTTTTACACAAATTTTAATTTCTTTGCTTCTCTCCATCAAAATCTGTAATTCACTGATTTATTACTGAATTATGCTCTCCCTTGATTAGTAAAATTGAAAAGCATTCCTCATAGTACAGGAGCAAAAAAGGCTTCTTTTCTTCTACAAGAAATTTGCTTAATGTAGGGTAGAAGGCAATTGGAACAAATCTTCCAGGCTACTTCCATGTTTGTGAACAGAAAGATTGTGTCCTTTGTGAAAACTCTTATGTTTCTTAATCTTGCAGTTTCAGATGTATCCATGCTTTCCCAGAATAAAATATCAGTCTTTTCCCCATTCCAGAGAATGCAGAAGACGTATAAAGCCCTTTTTTTCCCCTCCGAATCATTCCTCTATAGCTGCATCTACCTGCTTACATGATGCAGAAAATTCAATGCCCATGTGAAAACTCTCTTGCCTATGTGAAAATAACTTCATCTTGGTGAATGGAGATTATTAAGAGGAAAACACTGTAAACATGTAATGCTCCCCTTTCCTTCTACTCTTTTGAAATACGAAATTTGTAAGACGCTAAAATACATCTGACTTTGAATGTCAACATTCACAGAGTTAAATGTTACAAGGTACCAAGCTACAAAGTACAAACATTACCTTGTTGTAACCAGTAAAGGTACACTAAATGTGAGACAAATCTATTCTATATTAGAGAGTCTCTTCTTCCCCGCAAACTGGATTCATGAAACTACAAATATTCTCAGAAAATTATAAAATATGGTTGTGGTTTTGAACAATTTGGTTGCTATTGAAAATATCATACTGAAATGATGTTTCTGCTTTGTTTAACTGCTTTGTAAACTGCTTTGTTTAACTATTATGAGCTTACCTATGATCTATTTATAAGTTTTTTCCTGGAAAAAAAAAAAAAAGAAATAAAAACAGTTTTGGAGATGATCAATTTTTATGTCCAAATCCTGTCTTTCATTTTGATGATTTTAATGAATTTCCCAGTAATTACCTCTGCAATGTTGTATGTCTCTTGCTATCATCGAGAAAAATGGTGGTTTTCTTTTACTGGGTACAATACATCAGAGCTGGTGATGAAGGTTATGCTTCTTGAGATAATATCAACTGTTCCAAAAAAAAAAAAAAAAAAGGAAAGAAAAGAAAAAAATGTAATTGCATTTGCATAAAGAAGCATAGAGCTTGAAGTAGAGGAATCCTTTCAGGAAATATGGTATATTTTTTATGAAGTCTGTGTTCTCAATGCAGTGATGGGTATAATGGCTCATTTTTCAGTGGTTCTGAAGGCAACATTGCAGACTGTCCATCAGATTATCAATTTTAAGGAAAATACAAGAACAGAAAACCAGCAGAGTGAGTAAAGTTTCTTCCACAGAGTCACTGCATTAACAGCTTGCTACAGAGAAGGGTGCAGAGATGCGAGTCAGACAAAACCATCTGGAGGCTTCAAGTGCTAGTGCAGAAGGATGAAATAGAATTTGAAAGTCTCAGGAAAAGCTCAGATTCAGCCCTTCCACCACTCAGTCTCTTTCACAAAAAAAAACCTACCCCTTCCCTTTCTGAGGTAGCAACAGCACCCTTTTTTTTTCCTGCTCCTACTGAAAAGGATTCAATGGATAACGGATACATGTCTGAGAAATCTTATTTCTGCAAGGCATAGGTAAAACACATAGTCAGTGAAAGCCTAGTCCTGGGAGAATGAGAACAGCAGCTGCTGTTATGTCATAGCCTACGTCCTTTTCCAAATCTCATGAGCTAGAAAGCTTGGGCAGAGGCCCCTTCACAGCAGATTTGGTGGGTCATCAAGGAGTCTTTTCGAAACTCTACAGAATCTACCTTACGCTACTTAATTTTTTTTTCTAGTACAGTTTCAGGGAAGCTTGCATACTGGCGTTCATCCTAGAAACCACATTTCAGAAGCAGTTTCTCAGTATCAGATGTTTCATAAAAACAGTAATAAACAGCCAGTAAAATCTATTACATTCTGACTGTGCCCTCTGTGGTGCTGGTAGGCTTTTAGTCCTCTGATATTAGCCTCATGTTTTTTTCTTCAGCCTGAGGGTTACATGCTATAAAGGAGGAGTGAAAGGGAGGAAACAAAAAAGACCTACTACAGTCTTTTATTCAAGAATGTAATGGCTTATATTCTCAGTTCAGGCGGTAGTGGATCTGGTTTGACAACTTGTTGAGATTTGACTGCAGACCTCAGGACTAGACCTGAGAGATATTTTCTTAGCATAGTACCCTCCATAACTGCCTGCAAATTACTGCAATTGGGAAGTGGTGCAACTTTTCTTCACTTTTTTCCCAGTAAACCTTACCACTCCGTGGAATTATTTATTTGGACTTCATTTTTGGATACGTATGATGCACATCATGACATAAATGCTAAAATAATTTTTTTAAGATGACATTCAGGACAACTGTTTTGACAAGCAAAGCATTTTTTCCCGATTGCTATTAACATATTTTGCTCAAACAGGAAGCAACCTTATGACAAACCCAGCTTGTCATGTGTTTTATGGATCATAACAACAGGGCTATTTCCATTCACACCCATGCTCATTATCATATATTTTAAAACAAGTTACAACACATTTTTTTTTCTAGCTAATTTTGTCATATTTTAAAGCAATATACATCTTATATTTGAAATTTAAAAAAAAATCTCAAAAGAATCGTAACTCTGTTTTGCATACACAAACATATACATATAAACTGCATGTGCTTGCAAATAGATTTCAAGGTGATTATATCCTAGTATTTATGCACTATGGCAACCCTTCCTTAAGCAATGAGAGACACGTAATCATATGTACATGCCTGTAATTCCCTTCTTCTCATAAGCTTTTTAGCTCAGTGAATCAGGCTGTTGTTGTCACTAACTATTCCTACAAATTAAAATAGTCTTAAGCAGAATGTATGAAAAGGAATTAAATTATAAATTTTGCTTATTTTCCACTATAGCCTTCTTAGTATAAGAAACAGTCAACCAACCAACCAAGCAAAAAACTTAGATTCCTTTATCAACTTTTCCACATAAAAAAGAGTAACATCACTGATTTCAAGGGAATGTCTCCTGATCTACATCTGCCTCCCCACAATGAAAAATCTGTTCTCAGTTTCTTGCTCTGAGACTTTTGCTTGATGCAAATTTCAATTCAAATTTTACTAAATACAAATAATGAGGTTAAAGGTGCCCTTTTAAAATGCTTCTATGAACATTTGAATACAAGTGATAAAATATTCCTAATTTAAATTGAAAATGAGAAACATTATGTTGTCTATGCCAGCTTTTTTTTTTCTCATTCCATTGAATTATAAATAAATATTTCTATTTCAAGCTGGCCTAACCACTTGTCCTTAGTTAAAAAAAAAAAGAATCTCAGAATCCCTCAACCTGCAGTATGCTGTTGTCAGTATCTAAAAAATACAAAGAAGTTAGTTTCTTTTGCAGGAAGTTTACTCAACATTTTATTCTGCTTTTTATTTATTTATCTTTCATCTTCAGAAGGATTTAAGATCCTGATCTGAGGTTCCTAAAAAATATACAAGCATAGAATGGAACTAGACGAAACCAAAGGATCGTTTTGTTTGGGAACGAAGTCTTGTGCAATGGAAAAGAGAAGAGGATAGAGCTAGAAGACAAACAAATGGAGCATGCAACACCAAACCAACACAATGAGATTCTTCTAAGCTGCCAAGAGAAACCAACTTTGTAATGTTGTCTTATAGGAACAAACCCCTCAGATTATTTAAGTAACTTTAAAAAGTCACATTCATTGTCGCAGAGATTCTCCAGAAATTAGGGCAATGACTTACTGCTCTGGTCAACTGTGTGCTTCTTCCAGAGATGTTACCTTTACTCCGAATAGAATAGTTACCATTTAGATTACTGGATGAAATAATTTCTTTCCTTAGTAATATATATATAGACATACAAATATATATATATATATATATATTACAACAGTAGTGGATTATATGAATAACAGAAATGTGACGAGAACATCAATATGAGTCCTTAATTAAAAAAGTGTTTAGCTAAAAAACTTGCCTAGGAACATCATATTGTACCAACTGTTCTCTAGAGGTTCAGAATCTCCTGTTGTTTCTAGGAAAGCTGCCTCTTTTGGCCCTGAGAACATGTGTGAATGGTGAGGAAGGGGGAAACAGAGACTAACAAACAGCAATATCCCCAGTCTCAGTCTAATTGAGCTGATATCTTGGAGGAAGCCTATGAAAAGAGAAAGCTGCAAAGCTGATGCAAAAGGAAAAATAAAGAAGAAAATATTGAGAAAAAACTGCAAATCTAAAATAATATAGCCCAGTGGTATTCTCCTTACATCACAGCAAACTCTTTTCTTAAGATGTTCCTTCAGTGTCCTCTTTAAAACATTCTTGGATAGTCTCACCACTTATAAGTTCATTTGTTAGAGCAAGGGAATGAAATCTTGGAAGGTGACTTATTTTGGATTTTGTCCTTTTCTGCACGAGTGTTGCTGCACCTTGCAGTTCAGTTGCCTTGCTGCCAAAACGGTCCTTGTGTTATTGTTCTGGCTGTACAGCATAGTGTGCACATGGGGTGTGCATCATGGGGCAGCCAATGTACAAGTAACAGGTAGGGCAAAAATATTCCTTGCTCATTCATTCTCTTTTAGTGAAAGGTATGAACAACAAATATGAATCTGAATGAATTGGCAGTGGATTCTTGTGATGAAAGCCTCATCCCAGACAGATTCTTCTTCTCTGACATAGTATTCCCTTCAGTAAGATAAATGACAGAAGTTCCTTGATTTCTAGGACAGATGGAGATGTGGGCAGAGGAAATACACATTCAGTTACTCTCACTTTATTCTTAAATACAGATGCCAAAATAAATTATCTAGAGCTGACCCTGACACTCCATTTATTTTTCAGCCAAAACAATCCCACAGCAAGCGGGAAAGAAGACTGGAGAAAGATAAAAGGTCCCTGATGCTTGCTATCCTAATTTGGTTAAGAGAGACTATATGCCTAGCCAAGTCCACAAAGAAATATTAGATTGTGAAAAGGACAGCAGAGACAGAGACCAATACTAACTGATCCGAAGTTGTTGATAGATCTGCAAAGTGGTGCTCTCTAAGAGAAGGTGGTGGTTTCATCACCAGAACAGAATCTACCTAGTTAACTTAGGACCCTACTGGTTAGAAATTGCAGCACACTGACAATGCAATCACTTCTCAGAGTTATTTTAAGAGAGGAGGGAAGTTCAGGAACTCATAATTAATCCTAATAACATTTTTTCTAGTTCCTTTTTTGATAACTATTATTTTTTATTGCATCATATAGTATAAGCAGAGGCAAACCACTGAAATTTTGCTAACCTGAAGACAATTCTAACAACACTTACATCCTTGTCAGTTTGGTGGCCAAAAATGGAGCAATGATGCAAACAACAACTAATCATTAAGAGCAGTAGGGAGAGAATTTCAAAGCTGCTTAGACCTTCAGTCTTACAGTTGTATGACATACATACTTGGTGAGCACAGATGGCTTCTACAATTTTTGGCACATTTCTCTTGATATTAGTGGGATATTTTTACTTTTAGCTTAGAAAATCTCTAGCAAAGACAATATTTTTAGAAGCAATCAAGTCCTTTTACAAGGCAGTTTGATTTTATCTCCAAAGTTTTGAAGTCTCATTTTAAGTTGTGTTCTTACATCACATAAATCTGAAAGTTTGATATTACATTTTCATATTCTTTCTGGCTAACATGGTACATAGCCATTATTATTCTTTCTTCAGGCTATTCCAATTACTTGTAAGTCATATTTGTTACTGACCATACAGCATAACCTATGGCTCATAATTATTAGGCGAGTTGGATAAAAACTTATCTTCACATTGCTAGGAATTTCAAAAAAAAAATTATAAAATGTTCATAATATCAACACTGAAGTGGCTAAAAAATAAAGTTTCCTTTGTTTGTTTACAGGCATAAAATAACCCTGCCCCAACAACTATTCATATCAAACTATGTTCCTATTCTGTCTTTTCTCCATCCTAAAACTGGAAAAGAATTTTCCCTCTTGCTCTTAGAAACTACCACTGAAACAAACATAACCATATAGTTAATAAAATTGCACCAAAAAAGCTGAAGTGATCTGCTTTTGGAAATTAGCTTTGTGTTTGTATATTATTTATAAATATACAAGATGAGAGTGACAGTGGCTAGAACTTCATTATAATGGGCAGTGTGTTAGCTTTTTCTTTTTTGAGGATATCATGAACATTACTAATCCTCATATTATGTAAGGATAACCCTGGGTTATTGGCATTGGAGAAAAGTTCATTTATTTTAGCAGAGCTTTTATATGCTTTAATTCATTCTTATGATTACTAATGTGACTAGTTTTCCCAAGAATACAGAATGCATTTACCTCCTTTCTTTATGCCCTATAAATATTAATATTTTAACAATGGCTTTGAAATTAAAATTGGGAGTTAAAAACAGATCTCTCTCATCAAGGTAGAACTAGATTTGTTTATGTCTGCAATGTTGAATAGGTTGACTTCCCTTGGTGAAACCCAGGGTTTTGTTACAGTAAACTGGTCCAGTGTGATATCACAGTTATAAAAACTATTCCATTCTGTATCAAAACTAGGCACATGCCTTATGTTTATATGAAGAGAAGATCAACATATTTGAACACTTTTGCTCTCAACTATTCATCTCTGGACTTTTACGTGAGAAGAAAAATATGTTATTTCTAATTCGTTACTACAGGAGTGTGATTTGTGTTAAATGGTATTTGAAAGGAGAATGACATCACACTTGGGTCAGTATTGGTGGATATCTAAAAGCACAACCTGTCATTTGTATTGCTTCAAATGTACACAGTATAGATGTATGTTAAAAAAAAACCCTACATTTTTGTGATGTTGAACCAACTACAAGATGTGATGCAAGGCTTTACCAAATAAAATCTATTGATACAAATTCCACTGTAGAGTATGCTTTAGACAAATGTGTCTTTTTTTTTTCTTTAAATATGCAAATCCTACACTGTAGGCTTTTTTTCTTTGTCTTTTTGTAGTGTAGAAAATGTTGAACAGTTGTCCATGAGAATGAGCCAACAGCTCATTACTGATATCCCCAGAATGCAAATATTTGCAATGCAAACAGTTAGTACAATTTACCAGTTCTGTGAAAGGCCCTGACATATCTGCCTCAAGGTTTGGAGGCTCTGCTATACAGCCACAAATAGTCTTTCTATTTTCACATAACCATTTGAAACAGTGACAGCTGCATCAAGCTGCCTTCACCCAGCAATACTGCATGCCAGGCTGGTTTAATTGGTTATAATGCCACACACAAAAAAAAAGAAAAAAAAAAAAAAGAAAAAAAAAAAGCACTGCTAGCAGAAAACCATCAAATCATTTTCATATTGAACCTTCGTGGTCCAGCAACATCCCCTTCAACTACAGCACCATTGTTTTTGCGGGGAACGTACTCAAGGTCAATGCTGGTTTTGTGCTTGCCTTTGCCTCGGCTCCACACAAAAAGAAGTAGGAAACAAAATAAAACCACTCCAAGGAATGTGAAACAGCCCATAGCTGTGGACACCAATATTGTCTTAAGATCCAGAGAGAAGGTGTTCACATTAGTTCCATTGGAACTGGTGTCATTGGAATCTGTCATATACATAGGGGTCCTGTTGGCGTAAAGGAAACGGTCTGATGCAAACCCCTTTACTGTAAGGGAGGCTGAATAAGTGTCGTTCCCAGCTGCGTTACTTGCAATACAAACATAGATCCCCGTGTCTTGGTCTTGAACAAATCTGACCTCCAGTGTGCCATCTCCTAGCACTGTGGCCCTTCCATTTGATTTAGCTGTGATCAGTCTCCGACGTGGGGTTACCCAGGATATAGTAGGCTGGGGATCCCCATCAGCATTGCACATCAACTGTACTGTCTGCCCTTCTTCTGCTACCAGGTATTGCAACTTCTTGTCTTGTATCTTGGGCTTTTTGCAGGTGAAATAAAAGGAAAGAGCTGTACTGTGAAAGTCTTTGAAAGACCTCTCTCTGACACTGTCTGGTCCAGCACATGTTGGTGGTTGGCCTCCAAACTGCAAAGTTGGTTGCCTTTGTAAAATCCAAAGGAGGCGGCAGTCACAAGCCAGAGGGTTGTTGTTAATGCAAAGGACCTCAAGGGTCTTGGGGGAATGGAAAATGTTCTCTTCAACAGTTTCTAGCAGGTTTTGAGAGACATTAAGCACACGTAGGAATTGGAGCCCTTGGAATGCATGTGGTTCAATGGTACGTAATTGAGCCCCTACAATGTGGAGTTCCTGCAAACGCACTAAATCTGATAACATGCCCGCTTCAATTGTGCTGATAGGGTTGTAGGAGAGGTTTAGGTGTGTCAAGTAAACCAGATGTTTAAAAGCAGAGTAAGGTATTGCAGACAGGTTAGTGTTGGTGATGAAGAGCGAAGTAAGATTGAGACCATGCAGGCTGTTGGCAGGAAGCATGTCCAGGAGGGGCCAAGAGTCTATCTCCAGCTCTTTCAGTCGAAATAATCTTTTAAAGGCATACGCAGGCAAAACATTAATGTTGAGCTGTCTCAGATGCAGACTGATGAGGTTGTGAAGATGGGAAAGAGCTTCTGTTGGTACAGCTGTGAGGTTGCATCTCTCCAGGGTGAGCTGCTCCAGGCTAAGTAGGCCACTAAAGGCCCTGTGGGATATATAAACCAAATCGTTATCCCCAACCTCCAGAGATTTTAGATTATGCAGATCTTGGAACATATAGTCCAGCAAAATGACAATTTTGTTTTCACTTATATCAAGTTTTGTTAAGTTTGACAAACCAGTGAACACCCCTAGGGGGACCAGCTTCAGACGGTTTCCTTTCAGTTTGAGGGACCGCAAGTTGAAGAGATTGTTAAAGGCTCCGGGCTCCACATTGGCAACAATATTGTCACTGAGATCTATCTCCTCCAGCAAAGGGTATGATGTGAATTCCTCGGGGTTAACACCCTTCAGTCGGTTCTTGCTGAGGTCCAAGATTTTGGTCTCAATAGGGATGCCCTCTGGAATAGACATTAGGCGCCTTCGATGACAGCTGACGGACTTGTTCTGCGCTGAGCACTCACAGCGGGCTGGGCAGCCTATGGTCGGGCCCATAACAACTAGCAGCACAGCCAGACCTAGGAATGGCTGCCAGCATGATACAGCTGTGTGAAGCATGACTCCACTGATGTGGTGAAACTGTCAGTCACGTGCCTGTAGGGATGAGGATGGGAAAAGGGAGAAGTTAAATCAGCTACAGAAGAAAGTCTTGCCAAAATTTAAGTACCATTCCAAAGCAGGTGTTTGTGTTTTCATTTGGAATAAGACAGAACAAATTATTCCAAATGACTACAAGAAGGAAAAAAAAAAAAAAAACAGATTTTCTTTTTGTGTCATTGGGCATGTCAAAGGATTAATTTATCCAGCCATCAGAGGGAACAAAAAATCATTTCCCACTTCAATAGCAATGTTTATTTTTTTTTTTTCTCACACTATGTGGGTCTCTGCATGACAGTGCTATAGCTAAAGTGGAGACAAACACCGTACACTCCGTGAAGAGGGCTAAACCTTATTTGTATTTTCACAGCTTTGGGCCTCTGTCTGTGAGATGGCATGTGCCTAAACCGGTGCCTCTGATATTCACTTCAGTGTTTTAAGGAAAATCTTAACAATGTGTTATCTTCAAGAAAAAAAAAAACTCCTTGACAATGAAAAGACTCCTTTTAAAATTTATTGTGTACATTAAAGCTACAAATAGGTGATGCTTGTTCACACATACATATGTGTGTAGGAAGGAGGAACTGGTGAACCTCTGTTTAGGATTTGTACTAAGCACATATTGTTTACTTGTTTTTAGTACACAGAGATTTTGTATGATTTGAAAATGAATGACCAGATAAATGTTTACAGAATACAGAATATCCTTCTCCTTCAAGGCAGGTAAATTGACTCTGATGGTAAAAAGCTTGGATGAGTTGTTTCTGTTTAAACAGCACACATTCCAAAGGATTACACTGATTGTTCAGAAGTCATAGAGCTATGAGATCTGCCTTTGATTTGAATGTCCGAATAGTATAACCTAGGATAGCTTCTACTGAATTTAATTATCCTGCTCCCAGATAGTACTTTAGAGATTTTGTCAAAGGTAAGATGCTTTTGTAAGGGTGGTTACTAAAGAAAAAAAGAAAAAGAAAACTAAGAAAACTAAGAAAAGAAAAAGAAAAAAGAAGATTAAAAAGGAGATGTTCATCAAAAAAAAAAAAAGGCCTTTCTGATACGTTTGCCAGACTAGAGTACACTGCAGGCAAGGGCTATTGAAGCACATCAGCAAGTTTGTAGATGACACTAAGCTGGGAGGAAGCGAAGGTTTGCTTGAGGGTATGAAGACTCTACAGAGGAATCTGAACAGGATGGATCAATGAGCTGAGAACAACTGTATAAGATTCAATAAGACCAAGTGCCGGGTCCTGCACTTCAGTCACAACAACCCCATGTGGTGCTACAGGCTTGGGGCAGAACAGCTGGAGAGCTGAGGGAAGAGAAGGATCTGGGAGGTTTGGCTGAGAGATGGCTGGACATGAGCCAACTCTGTGCCCAGTTGGCCAAGAACCAACAGCCTCCTGTCTTGTATCAGGAACAGGGTAGCCAGCAGGACTAGGAAAGTGATCGTCCCCATGTACCAGGTGCTGGTACACCTAGTGCTCAAACACTGTTTTGGCCCTTAAACTGCAAGAAAGACATGGAGGTGCTGGAAGATGCCCAAAGTAGGGCAACGAAGCTGGTGAAGGTGCTGGAGCAAGATTTTACTAGTTAGGTCCAGCTGTGACAAAGATTCTCAGAGATAAACTTTGCTTTATTAGGCACTAAATTAAAACTGTAAATATCTAGAGACCCATGACTAGATATTTGCACTGAATCAAGGGGTTTTCAGATGCTCTGACAATCATTTTTAGAATTTAGTCTGTGAGGTTAGAATTTTCCTACTTGTGAGGTCAGTATTTTCCTACTTTCCTACTTTTTATTTTCCTTCTTGCAATCAGAGAATTCATTTCCCATTATCTAATGTAGAAAACATAAAGCAAATGTGATGGAAGACAAGTATCTTTGGAACTTTTGTTCTACGTGGTAAAAGTATGAGATGCCTTTTTGCAGCTATCCAAGTCATCTGGTAACTAAAATGTAGATGGACATGATCAAAGAGGTAAAAATGTTTTCTCTGTAGCTGGAATAAGGAAGGGTGTACTAACAAAACATTTTGAACTTCAACATTTCAAACACTGAAGAACTAGAGTATGTCTGTTTAGGCTTCCTTCCTTCTTTGCTGCA
>NW_010589523.1:71178-88801 GCF_000705375.1 Tinamus guttatus
TAGGTTTAAAAGTCTCTTTTTAAAAAGAAAAAGTCAGGAGAGGAGGAAAGAAATGAGAGATACAGTATACTGCATTTTTTACATTGAAGTTATTACTTTGTTGCACAAGTAATTCCTCACATATACAACTCAGTAGGAACCCATACATTTAGGATAATTTTCTGCTTTAGCTAAATTAAAAAAAAAAATAGTAGTAGAGTGATTATGGCAAATTGTATAATTCAGACGGGAGGAAAAATATGATGACATTTTACATTAAACTAGTAAAAGTAGGGAAAAGAAATATGGAGACTCATAGTAAGACCATTGGCATGTGCAGAAAGGTTTTAAGATTCAGACTGGGGCCAAGGAAGTATAGGTATGTATCTGGCCCCTTTCATCGTTTTTCTGCTTGGTCTTGTGTCAGAATTTCTCTAAGTTCTTCAACTGCACAACTGCCTTTCTCTCCTTGCTTTCTTTGAGTAACTGACCTCTAGATGGGGCATTAATTGCTGAGACCCCCAGGTCTTTGGATATTAGTTTCCATCTCTACAATTCCACAACTCACATAACAATTACTCTTGACTCTTTTTTGTTTGGTTGGTTTTTGTCTGCCTGTCGTTTCATGCAACTAGCAATGGATTGTACACTGGTACAGTACTAGTGACTTCCAGCTCATACAGCACTTCCTTATAAGTACGGTGAGCAGAACTGAACAACTGTAGATGTGATGATTTAGGAGTCTGCTAAGCAGGTAATGCAGCCTCACCATGATTGCTGTATATAATTGCTTAGATTTACTGGTGTGCCTTCTCATACAATCCTGTTTCTGTGTCATGTTCATTGTGTCGTGTTGTCAGTATTACAAAATACAAAAATAAGCCTATAAAAGGTATTATATCAGTTTTATAAAGCAATGCCTAATTAATAAGCTGGAAGTTTTGTATATTTTAATATATCTATGAATTATCATTCTGAGCTTTCCAAAACTGCCATTGTCAGTCTGTGTTAAGTGCCTTCAGTATTATTTTAGGTGACTACAAGAACAGCCTTCTTCTAATGAAAGCAGTAATCTCTACAATGTCATCTTTGGATGAGAGAAAATCCATCTGTAATCACTCAGGAAGTAATTCAGACATCTCTACTAGTGTAATGAACTCAAGTCTCAAACAAAAAAGATCAGGAAAGCATTTCTCTCCGATGATTGAAATCCCAGATGTAGAGATTCAGTCAACCTAGGAACCAAGTTATTCAGTCTAGCCCTGCTAACATCAAGAGGCAGTGGACAACAAGGACAAGATTGACAGACTAAAAACAGATCTTTCCAGAAGATATTAGAGGTATCAGTCATCATTCTCAGGATGTACCTGATACACAGACTCACAGATTCTAGTAGGCAAAATCCTGCCTACTCAAACTTTCTTTTATAATCTCACCTACCATGTATTATTTTTACAATGTCTAACAAAAGCTTTTTGCAATAATAATTTGATGCCTGCCTCCTATCTCTTCACACATGCTGTCAGATATCCTATGTGCTAGCATGCAAAGAAGATAAACTAGTGTTATTCTATTCAAACCCCAGGGTTAGATATTAAGAAGGAGTTCCTTTGCATATTCTGATTGTGGACACATGGGAACATACTTTAAACTCATGTGACACAACAGAATCCCCTAAGAGTTGGGCTGTTTGCAGCATCTGGGAAATAATCTGCTCCTCTGTCACTTACTATCACAGCAAAACACTTAAATCACTATGTTCTATTTTCTAAAAGAAATAATTTTACCTTTAAGGACAAGTCCAGAGAAAATAGCATCCTACTACCATTTTTTTAATATCTTAGCAAAGTGAAATCTAATTCATTTTACAACTGGTATCTCAGTGTCTGCAACCAATATATTCATGTCTGCAAGCAGGCCCATGAATATTTTTGCATTTAATAGGAATGATTTCTGTGACTCATTAATAGAAATAGTATAAAGACATAATATGCACTAAAAAAAAAAAGATGGTGCTGTTCAGAATCCTGGAACGATAACATCAGCATAAACAGCCTGTTTCCTTACCAAACAAAGCCGGGGGTTTCCTATCAATTAAGAATTTCAAGGAAATCTGTAATGAAGATCTGAGGCTATGCTCTTTTTTTTTTTTTTTTTTTTTCAGCAAGGCTAGAATTTATCTGTGTGAAAATAATACTTTAGTCTGAGAAGCGTTAGTCAGCTTGGTCATCTGCTACAAAGCCTGATTCTCCCAGTTTAGCCAGTTTAGTGCTAGCTGATTGCATGAGAATGCATCAATTCTGGATGTTCCCTGCAGGTACTAGAGAAGTAAATTATTTGAGAGAGACTTGCTTCTTCAATGTTCTCACCATTTAACAGTGTCTAATCATAAAGAGAAAGGGGTAGGAACAGCTGATTCATCACATACCTTTGGTTAGGTTAAATATGAGTATTTACTTATTAGAAATATTAATTCTAGTCATGAACTTCAGTCATGATCCACAACTTTAATTGGCTTTTGATTTGGAACTACTTTCACATCCAGGTTTGTAGTGAAATGAACTGTCATTGTGTGGCATAACCGTATATGCTTAGGAAAGTGATCTTAAGACCCAGTTTAGTGATAACTGAAAGTAGTGAGCAAACTTTTCTTTTCTACTAGTACTAGTACTACTAGTACTAAAACAAGAAGCAGGAGTAAACTGCCCCCTCTAACTATGCATGTATTTCTAGTCTGTTTTCTGTCATTGATAAAAGTTTCCTCCCTCTAACATCCAGCACTTCCAAAGAACAACTGAAGGAAGTTCTACAATTTGTGGTATTTCTAAATCTTCAGTGGTTCCTTTGAGACAGACTTTATGGACACATATTCATCCAGAATCAGCTGTACCTCAGCTAAAAGAAAGACATGTTTCAATCTGTAAATTTCACTGTAATGCTTGGAACATTACAAGCATTACAGGCATTACAAGATAGAAAATGACAAGATATTATCATTGTATTGACAATGAACATGCAAAACTATACAAAACTCATCAAGAAATGTGACTAATATGGCACTGTATGGGCTTATGTAGTGGATCAGCTCATTCAACAGAAATAGCTTTCATATTAGCAGTGATTATAAATGTGTCCAGTAAGTGCCTTGCCATCATCAGGTTCACAAGAGGAACTCATTCCTTGCTTTTCAGTGTGCGCATTTTGCAGACAGTTGCAAGATAATAAGGTGTAGAAGCAAGCAAGAGAGAGTCTTTTCCATATTGTCAGCTCAAGCTTTACATATCTGTGTGGCACTTTTCTTGACACATTAGAAAGAGCTCTCTACATATTTCTAGTATGGAAGAGCTAATAGTTCCTTCTCTTTGTTACTTGATACAGTGAATGGGCTTGCGTGCAACTGAAGAACTTTTTCTTCAAAAATATCATGCCTTCTCTTTTATAAGCTTGACACAAAACAGCTTCATGATCATCCACATCTTATATAGATCATAGAAAAAAATAAGGAGTCAACTGGAGAAATGGAGCAATTGAAAGATTTGAAAGACTTATTTATTTAAAAACCAAAGGAAAAAAAAAACCCACTCAAGCTAGTAAAATAAAGACTAAGAGTATAAAATAAGAGGCTAATATTCCTAACATATTTTAGAAAAGGAAGAAGCCATTTTTCACTCACATATATTTAAAAGTATGTCATAACCATTTCAGACAGAGATATTGCTCTTTGAAAAGAGTGAATTCAAAGCATACTTATCACAAAACCTCAGATGGTTATGCTAGTGTAAGCAGAAGGCTGATGTATCCCATAATTTTTAGACTGATATGCCATTTAATTTTGCATTTTTTTTTCTTTTTATGATATTGGAAAAGAAAAAAAAAACAGATGTGCAAAACAATTGCAATTGTGTTATCATGTTAGAACTTATTCCACCACTGCTTTTTGAACATGATCTCTCTTAAGTCAGAATAAAGTTATATATATCTGAATAGGATTGGGGGATTTCTGAAAAATCTGCAGGCTAGTCCCTCTGTGAAACCTGAAGTTATGCCAAAAATGGCTCTGTCCCCTTAATCCAGCCACAAACCTAAGATTTAATAAATTTATTGTTATATGTTTTAAACACATCACTTTCCAAAACACATGACTTAAAAGAACTCTACCACTAAGAAATCCTTACTGAGAGGTTATTGGAAAATCTTATATAAATGTGTTACTGTATGGCAGGTATCTTAAAGCCAACTCACTAAATTAACAATTTGCTGCAGTGTAGGTGTCAGACAGCATTTATGAACAAAATAGGAATAAAAGGAGAGAATTTGGGGCACTAGGAAGTCTTCAGTTTTGAACAAACAGAATTTCAAAACATGACAGTTGAGTGGAGGAAGGGACACATTATGTATTTATTTTTTATTTTCTTGTATACTATATTAACGCCACGAAATAGCATGAATGAGAGCCTCTGCTAACTGCTGCCCATTGCTAAAAAGCTCATGAGCCTCCTGCCCCAGGCTTTGCAGATTGGTTTTACAAGAAAGGGTGAAAATGTGATTAAAAAAATTGAAAAGAAAAAAGAAAGACTGTGATAAGCAATTCCTAGGTTGTTGCATTTTAGTTAAATGTGGAAAACAGCAGACACAAAGAAATAAATCTTCATCTGGTCAGTCTTTCATTAACTTTTAATTTGCTGATTTTGAAAGGAACATTGCAGACTTCTAACACCTGATTTTTTTTCTAGTATTTTTTTTCAAATCATATAAGGAAGCCAAAACAATCTAGTGGATGGAGAAAAATGCATAAAATAATATGAAAAGAAGGAAAAGAGCATGAATAGCTAAGAGAAGAATATATAATGTGCATATTTGAGGCAGTTTAACAGGAGTTTGGATCTAATTAGAATAACCTATAATTTTCCTTCAAATATGGCTAGACCTGAACCCTTGAAAATAAAATACTTCTAGTAATAGTTTTACATTATACTTCTACATAACAATAGTTTTGCATTATACTTTTAATTGTAAGGATTTACAAAATATCTTGCAGACTTTGTCTACCAAATGTGTGCTACAGAAAGGTATGACATAAAAAATAATGTAAGTTAGCTGGTTCACTCGGCACAGAAGAGAAGGAGGAGTCAAAGGCAGAAATTCTGGACTATGTGATAGGAAGAAACTTTTGCTCTTAGTGAAAAGAAATATTTAACAAAGTGTCGCTAGATCATTCTAGACCAGATCCTGAGATGCCATTCTTCTGTGTGTTAGAAGAAATGCAGCTAGGAGGGATTTCCTTCCCTTTAATAAGCAGACCTTGAAACCTATCAGAAAACAATTTTTGAAGCTTACTCAGCAAACCAGAAAATACTAATACATGAAGATAAAACCTTCCTTGTAAAGGTCTTGCAACATTTTTTTTTCTTCTTTTTTACACTTAGTTCTCAGATAGATGCTTTGCTAGATAAGGTGAAGTGGGTGCACATGTGTTTCAAGGAGAAACTAAATTTTCAGCAAAGTACAGACATTATCTTTTTCAGTATGAAAGAGTTTCTCCAGCAAAATGTGACTTTTCAATCTTGCTTCTCAGAAGACTGATTTTTAGAGGCTTAAAGAGGTGATCACCCAGAATAAAATTGGTTATTATTTCTTTTTCCTCCTTGCTATTGTTATCTTTTTTTGATATTTGCAGCAGGAAGTTAGAAGAAATAAAAATCAAGTCAATCATCACTGCTCCTTTTAAGATACTGTTCTATCAAGACTTATTGTTGCACCATTGTTAAAATAATTTCTGAATAATTACAGTCTAAGGTGGAAGAATAGTGAGATTTACTCAAAATAAGGGAGTGAGAGAAGTAGTATTCCTTGGATCTGACAGTCACCTCATATGCACCATTACGCTCTGCAAGGCTAATAGATAATCTAACACAATTGTCATCTGAAAACACCAGCCAATGCTAAATATTTTGCAGGCTTGGAGATACATATGTACTTTTAACAATGTCTCAAAGTTCTTTTATTGTTAAAAAAAAACCCCAAAAACAAAAAACAAGATATAGAGACTCTACCACAGCATTAAGCAATGTGTTTTTTTTTTTTTCCATCTTCCCACTGCATATGACTTAAAGACACAAAGCAGGTGGAATAACAGGATCTTCAAAGTTTTCTCAAAAACTCTGTAATTTCATGACTGTTATTTAAAAAGATGAATTGGGCACTTAGGAACTGAGAGTCCTTTGAACAGCAGTGAGAAAATGAAACAAGAAATCTTTTTTAACTTTCAGGAGGTATTTTGCTCATTAGCGTTGAACATTCTTTTCAAAATGGGATTCTGATTCATGAGTAATTTGGTATATGTGCACACTCCAGCTACTGTGCAGTACTGAGATACTTGATCTGGCTCTGGTAGAGGTAGAATAATAGATAACACTAAGTATAAGCATATCAGTGTTACATTGCAGTTTCTTGTGCAAATTTGTCTTTTGTCACATAATGATTTTTGCTGATTTTCATTACTCATGCTTCAGTGTAATTCCAGCCGAAGATCCGGCCTATCATGAATATAAATTGATGTCTTGTCATAGACAAACAAATTACTTTCAGCTTTCAAATTAGAATTAAGGAAGGCTCTGACAGAATACACAGGAAAATTTGTTTCCAGATAGGTTAGGATATTTCACTGAAATTTCATCCTCTGGTTAGCATTTAGCTACACAGTGGTTAGCATTTAGTTACACTGTGTGAGGCCCAGACTAGGAATGGTGAATAAATAAGCCTCCCGAGGTGATAAAGTGATGTTGCTGTGCAGAGCTGCACACTTAGAGCTTAACCTTCCCTTTTATTCATTCTTTCCTTCTCTAGAGACTTTTTGTCTTTTTGTTTGTTTTAACACAGCTACACTTCAGCGCCTCAGTTCCACCCCCTTGAACCTAAATTACCATTGCATACTTTCCCGCTTTCATTTTCACACATATCCTCAGTGTTCAGCTGAGTGGAAACAATACACATATGATCATAGACGTGTGCACCTTTAGGTTCCAAAGGTGACTGTGGTTTGTTCTCAGCATGTCTTTTTATTGGACCATGTAGACACCCCAATAATTAAATATTTTACTTACTAGGAGTTACAGCAAATGATAGTGATCATTATGCAATCAGTAGGCTGAACTCAATCGTTCTGCACCTTAGCACCATGACTGTGAGAACATTGTTGTTTATTATAGCTCAAAGGCAGTAATCATTTTATGAGAGGGTATTTTCGAACAATCGCTTTCAGGCTTTAGGCTGATAAGAATAATCATTGTGCAACAACTACTTGCACTTCTACAGATGCCCAACAATTCAGCTCACTGCGTTCTACATGTATATAAATTTCTGTGGTGTACAGATTTCCTTTTTATACATTCTAGTGGAGTGGAATAAAAATCTGGATCATCATCTTCTATCCAGTGTGGAAAAAACTTTATTAGAAAAAGAAAAAAAGCTAAAATTGTCAGGTTCAAAAATTTCTGATACCATACATAAGAATTCAGACGCTAGAGATATGCATTAAGGGTTGGGTAAACAGCTATGACCTATCAAAGCGGACACATATGAAATAGTTAAATCCCCTGAACAGAGACTCATTTTGAAGATTTACTTATGAATAATTCAAGAATCATTTTGAAGATTTAGTTATGAATAATTCAGGCACTATCCATTGTAATGATTGGCTGCTGAAAATAGACCAAGAACCTTTCAGGAAAGAGGCACACTGAATACAGGATTCTTCCATGCCAGCACCTTTTGATCTGTTAGCGACAGCTGAAAAGAAATGCAGACCTCAAACCACAAAGATTTGCACTTTATTTCCAATTCCTCATTGTAGATAATATTGGATTGAGGCTTGTAATCGATACCAAGAACACTTTTTTTTCTTAACCAGAGTAGTCAAAACTTGCATAAGCTTGAAAATTATTTAAGTGAAATCATGATGGTTGGAAAGAACTTGAGTCACATGCTGAACTTCAGCACAGATTTCTTCATAAGGAGGCAATTTTTTCATAGAAAGTTCTCTGGATTCTCTGCTGCACAAATTCACTGGGTCAACTTAGAATAAGAGAAGAATGTCTGGGGAAGGCAGAAAAGGATGTCACTAAATAGTCGAAAGCATTTCACAGTTTGAAATTATCTTTTACTGGTTTCACTCCCTTTCTTCTTTTCCTCTGTATAGTTACCATGAAAGAATAAGGGGTTATCATTTGAAGGTAGAAGTTTCCACAAGGCACATATGATTGTGAAGCAAAGAGATGATGACTCATATTGCTTGCGACTCATATTTCTTTCACAGAAGAAAGTACAGACAGAAATGACACTGAGAACGTAAGAAGTTAAGATGACTTTGTTACTAAACAGGAGCACATAAAAGCACAGTAAGTGACATAAAGCCGTAAGCATATATGGAAATTCATCAAAATATGGCCTTAAAAAATGTGTCCAAGAGCTATGCAAAATGAAAAAGTAAAGATGTCTAAAGCAGGAAAGTCTATATTCTATAGTGATAGGTCTAAATTAATTTTATTAATTCCTAAATTATTTAGTGGTCATATTTAAAACATATTGAAGATAAACATCAGAGAAACTTGCAGAGGACTACAGCTATGAAGAGCACTGGTCACTTTCTGGATAGAGAACAGCATTTTAGATGGCAGAGAAGAAGATGGAAAAGACGGTACTTGAGGGGGAAGGCAACAACGGAAAGCAAGCAGGACCTAGACTGACTTGGATCCAGAAAAAGCCGAGAACGGAGATGACAGTCAGGTATCAAATGCACTAATCAAAGAAAGGTTGGAATAGGAAGGAAATTTTTCTCAGTGCTGAGTATTTTTTTACAGTGATGATATCAACACATTGATATCCTAGATAACTCACTCTTTTTTTTTTTTTTATAAAGGAATACATAGTGACATGAAATTCTAAAGAAATAACAAATGAAGAAGCAATAGTACAATCAAAAAAAATTCTCAAACTCTGACAAGCCATTTGTACAATGGAAAACTGCTTTTGTGAGGCTGAATATATGGGCAAGAACAAATGACTGAAAAGTCACATTATTCTGTAAATGCAACTATATGAGCAAGGGGGTATTTTATACACAAAATTCTGCATTTGTTCAGATAGTGACCCCATTCCTTGTTACTGCTCAAGCTAGTCTGTGTTTCTGATATTTCTTGATGACTTCTTGCTGCCACAGTTGTAATGGCTAGAGCCTATGCTGATTCCCGTACTCCATTAAATTAAAAATGGGAAGTAAAACAGAGAGTTGAAAAGCAATAGCAACTGCTTCTTCAGATCTGGTTCGAGTTTCCTGCATCTCAAAGCTGAACAATTCAAGATAAATCCTTCTGTTTAATTTCCTCTCAAGGGAAAAGAAACACTCTACATCATCTGGTTCATAGAAAAGCTCTTTGAACTTCAAATATGTTGCTGAGTAGGCAGTGTCTTTTAGAGACACGGTGTGATCAAGATAAAAAGGGAGTAATCATAATCAGAGAAAGAGCACAAAGAGAAAACCAGGCAATTCTATTCAAATCGAAAAGCAGAGGATTTATGAAGCATGAACTAATACTTCTTCAGTGAAGCTGAACCTAATATTGACAATATTCATGATTGATGGCATTGTATTTATCTGTATTTCTGATAGCTCAGATATTCTGCACAGCAAGTTTTTCCTCTTTTTTTTTTCTTCTTTTTTTTCTGACACATCTCTAAAGCCTTGTAGAATGAGAAAAACAATTCAGTCTTCTGCAATCCTAGGCTATTGTCAGCATCATAGGAAAGATAATCATCACAAAAAATCTTAAGAAAGATAATATTAGAGTTTCATTCCTGATGCACTTAGAAAAGACACAGCATTTTATGATGCACCTGCCCTCAGCAACCTAACTGTTGTTATCATGGTAGTAAATCAGAGGAAGTTGAAAAGCTACAAAACTATTTACTAGTCTCTAGACTGACGGTCAAAACTCAACAGGATAGTATTTCTGAGCAGAAGACAGGTACTGCAAAGATTGAAGAATAATTAAGCAATGTTTTCACTACAGAAGTGTGGCAGAAGTATTTATGCATTCACCATTATACTCAGATACAACCCATGTTAAAAAAAAAAAATCTCGTGGAAATACTAGACTGTAAAATGTGTCTGACTGGAGGCTGATTTAGCGATACAGTAATTCCAGTCTGTACTTTACTAAATGAAGCACAGTGGTCCTAATTTACTGTCCTCTTCTCTACATCTCTGTAGTATACACATAGCTAAAAATCAAATGTCAGCACAGAAGGAAGGCTGAAAGGTGTTTGCACTGATGGACTTTATTTAAATTTTAATTAGTAATAATACAAAATCATATGTTGAAAGCAACTATGCTGTCATAGAAATGATAGCACAGCTTATGTTTTAAAACGTCATATACTTTTGCAGAGTTAAACCCTTTCATTAACAACAACAACAAAAAAATCTAATAGTAATAAAGTAAAAAGTTGATATCACAATATCACAAGGAATTAGATTTTTTCCTGATTATAAAATAACTAATTAAATAAATAAGCATTTCCAAAACCAGGCAATTGATTTATTCATCTCAATGAGAATATCAAAGAACAACTATGTGAATGTAAATATATAATTCCTCAAATATTATGCAATAGATGACTTAAGAGAAAAAAACAAGGTTAATAATAGGAAAATTATTTTGCCATTCTAAACCAATGCACTGGAGTAGCAAAAAGGACCAATTCCACCTTCAACAACCACTCTAAGTACTTTCTCATTTGCAGTGTTTGAATTTTAATTTAGATCTTTTATCACTAATAATTTTAAGCCAGTTTCAAAAACCATGTTAACTGAATTTTAACATGTACAGTGGAGTTTAAATTTTAGGGATGGTAGGAACTGCTATAATCTTCTAATAAGACACTAATAAGACATCTGTTGTATGCAAATAAAATTTTAGCCAAACTGAGACTTTGCTTTTACCTTTTCTGCACTAGTTTAACTAACGTAGCCCAGGCTGCAATTAACATAAACCTAGGTAAAGTAAATAGCAGTAGAACATGTATTGAATTTTCAGGTTCAGTTTCTCTCAGACAACTGCCAAATCCTACTAAGTCTTGAATTTTATTACAAATCATTTAAAAGGCCTGTCAGGGTTTAATTTTTTTTACATATTAAATGTAACACTGAAATTGGTGTTTTACTTACAGTTCGATACATAGTGAGGAAATGTTGCATAAATTTTGGGACTTTGTATCATATTATATTTTCAGAATGGACATTTCCAGTTGAATTCTTGCCACTCAGACATCACTTATATTTTCTACTTCTCGGGCTACACACTCTCTTTCCCCCAAAATTAAACCTTAGTGGGTGGAGTATAGATCTTTCATTTTAATTTTAGGGGTCTTAGAATTGACACTAAGATACGATCAAAGATTCTTTCATAATTTCATGTTTTGCAAATATCTTTTTTTTGGAAATTTATTCTTCAAAATATAGAAAAGATTCAGCTGAACTTTGACACATAGCATGATTACATGTTTGGAAAACACTTTCCTTCTGATGTCTGAAAATGACAGTACATACATTATTTATACATACACGCATGTGAATGTATATACATTTATATGT
This sequence comes from Tinamus guttatus, assembly GCF_000705375.1. The sequence goes on from NW_010589523.1 coordinate 82,808, forward strand.
GGATACATATGAATATGTATTGTCTGCAGAGCCTTACAAAAATTGTATCCATGGTTTGTCCATAGCAACCTAAGAGTACCATTCCATTCAAATCATCTAACTGTCTCCCAGTTTCAGTTTGTCATCTGTGGTTCCACAAGCAAGCTGCTTGAGTGCCCTAAAAGGCAAAAAATTGAAAAGATAGCAGAATTCTAAAGAAAAAAAAATGAAAATTTTCTTCAGATTTTTCTTCTGAAAGTGCTCAATTGCTGCTTTTTGACATTATCTGAAAGACTGAAAGGATTATTTATAAATTGCTTAATGGCTAAGAAAAAGTCCTGGTTACTCCCAGGAGAAGAGGTGTATGCTTTTAGAAAAGGACCTTGGCAAGATTTCAGCAGGTAATAGAGTATTTATGATTTTTAATCCATGAAGGTTTTTTAAGTACCTTTCTGTATAGTACAAGCCACTTTCCGTTATATTATAATGTGTTCCAGTTTAACTCCTGATTCAACAAACTCCAGTGTTTTTATGGGTTTTATTTACAAATTTCAGTTAATAGTTTATGTTAAAAGTTACATTAGAAAAATAAATTATGATGTTAGCCATTTGTATTCACTCTTGTTCTTCCACAAAAAAAGCATGGTATATATGATGTCCTGCTATGGCTATCAAAGGGGAAAAAACAGCATGCTAAAATATTAAAATCATAAATCTGGATTTTTTTTTTCAGTTTTCTATAAAAAGTAACTTTAAACTTTGATACAAAACAAAAGTATTTGAAATCGAGAACTGCTAAACCAAGAAGCTAAAAGTTATTGTGAACATGTGAGAGTAAATTTCACTGTGACATTCAGAATGAATGGATATGGATAATTGCAAATTAGATGTTGAAAAAGTGCTGGGTTTTCCAATTTCTGTAAATTGAGAATACATTTTATTACTGTTTTTTCTTTGTTTTTAATTCAACAAATGACATAATGAAAAGTGCAGCTTCTTAAAAGATTTTGTGGAAAGCTGGAAAATAAAGGCTATACAGATGTATATGTGATTTAGATCTCTGACCAGAAATATTACTTCTTACTGCTTTGAAATGCATCAAGTATCTGATTATGTCTGATACAAGAGTAATTCACATTGTCCAAAGAGTATTGTTTTCAGGCATAGGCTCAGAAGGCATCAGACTGACTCTTTTTTTTCTTGCAGATACTGAAATAAATTTTTGCACAAAGTAACACTTTCCTTCATCTTCTCCTACATCTTTCTTCTAACATACAGATATACTTTTACACCCACAGTATTTTTTAAAGGAAGAGATGACTTAGTCATAGAGTGGTTGACCCTGAAGTGATCTGATTTCACGGAGAGTGAATTACACCAATATATTTGCTAGTGAATTAAGGCACTGCTTTTTTGGTCTGTCCATCTGCTAGGAAAGGCACAGATGAAACCTGAGGCCTCCAGAAGAAACAAATATTTTATTAGTTTTTACTATCTTGTTCTTACTGCCATCACGCTCACGCCTACTTCTCATAAATTATTATTATATCTATACTAATCTCCTAAGTTCTACCTCCAACACCTGTCAGCATTTCCACTGGCATAGTTTAGGATTTTAATATCACAGATGCATTTACCTTTCCTTCAGAAGACACAGGTCACCCTTTCCTTATTTTTTTTAATTCTTCAGTAGTTATGGTGAACCATTCTGAATAAAACTCTGAAGACAAATCTAATTACAGGAATACGATTGTTCATCTTTTTAATACAGCTAAATTAGGTGGTTACATGACTCAGTAGCACAGAGATAAAAAAGGAAAAGAGTGTGTGGTTGTGCATTTCTGTCTGTGTGTGTCTTTCTGGCCTGGAAGTTTCTACAAAAATAGGCACAAAACTTGCTTTTTATCTTCAATGAAGTGTCAGAGTACACACAGACAACTGAAAATACAATACCAGAGTGCAGGCTTGAGTCTGTTACCTCAGGTTTCATAGAAAGAGTAAGTTTTCCCAGACTATTCTTATTTTTCTTGAATTTCTCTAATAAGAAGAATGGGAGAAGATTATTATTGTCATTTTGCTACCCACTGAGTGTTTGTTTTTAATTTACTTAAAAAACATTGAAAGAAAAGGAACATCAAGGAGAGAAACTCAGTTTAAATGATGCTGAAGGAGTCTAGAAAAATATCTGTTGTTCCTTGTGAGGCTTTTCTGCAGAGGGCAAATAATAATCCAAAGGGCAGACATGGCATATCAGAGCTAACAGCTAGATTTATCAACAAAGATCCATCAGATGGGATCTCTTCTCACCAGAAATAATATGCTTTCCCATTTTGCAGTCTGCAAAATCTGTCTGGCTAGTCATATGCTACTACTCTTCTTCCAAGAAATTGCTTCCAGTGGCTGTAAAGAGTTCTGAGTCAGTTTTAATCTTTGCATATTAGTCTCCATTCTTCATGCAGCTCTCTCCACTACAAAATGGAGTTTATAATCTAGGCTCTCTTTATGACTATTATTTGATGCTATAGTAAAGGCAAAATTACATTTCCGTTAGAACTATTATTAGTACTAAATGCATATCCATCCTATTAGCCCCCCTCCTTTTTTTTTTTTTAATTATCACTATTATTTATTTATTTACCAAGCTCCATTTTTCTGGGAATTAATCCTGAGGCAATAGTATTGCTACAACAGAGTGAAATGAATTATATATCAACTATAATGGATAAATGCGGCCAGTAGGTCTTAGGTCTGTATTAGCTAGATTCACTTTTGATTAATGTGTTTTTCGGATGAAATGAAATATGTAGAAATAACCCTACAGATTATGCTGGATACTCTATAATATAACAACGCTAGCAGATGATTCTGGTTATGTGGTAACTTGAGGACAGTTTAGAACACATCCATGTCAGCCCTATCATGTTCTTCAATGGTTCACAAAACACCCTCACATGTCATTCGCACAGATGTGAGTAATGGCAACAAAATAAAAGGTGGTATTAATCTCAGCTACTTGTCACAACATTCTATGTCCTTGAATTCAATAAAATTGAAGTGTGAGTTATACTGGCCTAAGAGATCTCAGGAAGGTGCTATATATCCCACAACCACAGCACAGCTACAGCTTTGCCTGGTAGCTTCAGATGGTCAGCAGGCAGTCAAAATTCTTTCATACTGTTTTTCTATTTACTCTGACTCTCTCCTCATTTTTCTCTTGGGTCCTCTACAAGGACAGTGGAGATCGCATTCCAGCTTCAATGAAAGTCTATTTTCACACAGACTTCTCCTTAGTCAGGTGGGGTCAGGTGGGGTCAGGTGGGGTCAGGTGGGTATTGTACTTTTCCTTTAACAAGTTTCAAAATTTTAAATCCATCATGATTGTTAAGCTACAGTCCCATTCTTAGTTTGAATATTTGTAGTGGGCACTCTCACTTGTCCCTCGTAATGCAGGAGCAACAGTCACATTATCAGTTCTCTAATTCTTATTATCATTAGTGTTTAAGAAGACATCGTGTCGCAAGAAGAAATTCTTCCATATATAAACCTATAAATATGACTTAATTTGTTGAATTTTTCACCTAGGTAAGTGTTATTCTGAATTTAAATATCACAGATTTTTAGGAAAATAGAAAGCACTTCTACCAAACAACTTGCATGCATATTTTACAGTAGTTCCTTATACCTAGATAAAAACAAACTGAGTTTCACAAGTCTAGACACGCAATAAGACGGCAAGAGTATATCCCAATTAATTCTGAAACTACTAGCTCCGAATAAGAGAAAAATTAAGCTATCTCTTGAAACTTGTATAGTTGTTCAAACTTCTAGGCAATTTAGACACATTTTATAACATTTGTATTATAAAAATCAGCCATATTCTTAAGTTGCAATTCCTCTTGTCATCTTTCCAAGGCATTGTGGCTCACATGACAGAAATAGTGAAATATATTTTACCCATTTTAAAATTTCAAGAATAGGATCATTAAAATCAAGCATCTCTGAATACTAATGTTTTGGTTAATTGAACCTCTCTGACATATCAAATCTCAGGTCCTGGAAATTCAGATAACTTCACCATGCAGTGAATACATTATTCCTTAAAAATACGAGACAAAACTAAAGACACTCTTATTCTGAGCTTGCTGTCATGTATCATCTAGTAATATTTTTCACATTCGTGTGTTTGTGATGCCATGCTTCTTCAGAAATATTTTGTTTGAAACATTAAGATGGTATTGGCATTTTTGAGGGACATTTCTTGGTAGGGCAAATGAATTCATTATTTATTATTATTTTTTAAAATTCACTTGCACTGAAGCTAATAGAAAAAACATATGTATGTAAGCTTACTTCCCACTCAATGTTGTATAAAAATTAAATCCAGCACGCAGTATTTGGCAGAGAAATATCTAAACTCATTTTTACACTTAAAACTCTGTTTTACTCATAAAAAATAAAGATTGCAAAAAATGAACACCAGAAACACCTGATCTATAGTTATCAATGTATTTCTTTCTCTTTGTGAGTATGTGTTATGACATCTTTTAAACATATAATATTTTTTTTTCTACAAATACATCTGACCTTTCAGTAAACAAGTCAGAATATATTTCCTTTAATTCTTAAGTGTTTTGTTTTGATTTCAATTCTTTACTGAATGTACCTGTGGACTTTGCTTACCAATCAAACCAACTAAGCTTTGCTTACAAGAGAAATATGTTTTTTCTTTTTTCTTTTTTTTTCCTCCACACAGGCTTTTTCGTGTCTCTCATTAATATAGGATCAGCATGTTTAATGAATACTTAATTAATTCTTGTTTTTGTTTAGCCAGTTCAAGTGACCATCTCTTATGACTCCACTGGTTAGATTTAAGAAATGAGTTCTAGTTGCGTTTCTATATCAGTTTTTGTTCCCAACTACTGCTCATTCTTTTATTCTTGCATACAGGCAACCCCAGACTCTCTCTGAGCTTCATGCTGCTCATACCATTTCAATCTATTATGTATTCTATTCAGCACTCATTTTCCCTTGTCAGAAGAGTCTCTTCCAGGAAAGAAAATGAGTCTCGCAGAGTGGAGCGAAACCATTAGGATAGTGTTGGGACACACTGCATGACAGATGGATCTGAACTTCCCTGTGTTAACTGACTCAGGGATCATGCCAATAATTTACAGTATCAGTGGTCCAGTGATTCAGTTTGCTGCCTCGCATATTTTTTTTCTAAGAATATGGACAGGGAACGGCACACAGACCTAAAAATACACAGTACTGCCCGCTATGCCCATAATAGAATATCATTTTCATTATAATTCCTACAAATGCTGAAACTTCTCATAGGAATATTACCTTTTATTTTTTCATACTTGCCTCGTAAAACACATACTTATCTTACCACAAGACACACTTTTTGTCACATTCTTGTGGATTTCTTTATTTTGCAGACTGACTACAGCATGAATAATTAGAACTCACACTAGTCTGCTGCTGTGATTTAACTCAAAATTTCTTCTTTTAGAACTATTAATCATAAAAAAAAATCCTAACAAATGTCAGGAGAAAAAAGATATTCTCCAGTTTTCCTTTTTACTCATGGAAAACTGAGAGGCTCAAGTTGAGCAAATGTATGTTTGTAGATTTCAATATAGATTTTCTGCTTTCCAGTGCTTTGTCAGGTATGAGACCTCAAATTTGGGAGGTCTCAATGGCAAACCATTACCCAAGAATCACAGCAATAAAGCCTCACTACCTATTTGAGGACTTCATTCAAATTTGTCAAGCTTAAATAATATTGTCAAATCCTACAAGCTACTACAGTTCATTTACCATCTCCAAGAATATTAAGACATCTGATTTTCACTCTTTATCAACATATTTCTTTAAATCTGAAAAGCGCTCCAGAGAAGGTCAGCCTCTATACTTTCTGACACTAGCACTGTACCACTAAATTGTTTTCCCATTTCTATTTGAACTAATACTCATCTTTCTTTGAGAAAATCAAAAAAAAAAAAAAAAAAA
>NW_010589523.1:88839-119443 GCF_000705375.1 Tinamus guttatus
AGGGAGGGGGGAAGGGAGAAGGGGGAAGGGAGAAGGGAAGGGAGAAGGGAAGGGAGAAGGGAAGGGAGAAGGAAAGGAAAGGAAAGGAAAGGAAAGGAAAGGAAAGGAAAGGAAAAGGAAAAGGAAAGGAAAAGGAAAGGAAAAGGAAAGGAAAGAGCTCCCAGGTCTTTGGGGACTGTAATCTTTCTATAGTGCTTGGTTTTCTTTATCTTTGTGGATTCAACCTTGAATTACAATAATTAAATGGTCAGACAGGCAGATACCAAGGCCAGTAAGTGGTGGAAAATTTTGTAAGGAGCTAGGATGGCATATTTCTGGAAATAGTCCAGAACGAAGATAGTGCAAAATAAGTAGACTATATTTAATCCTTCAGCAGTATTACTGACTCTCCAGAGCAGGTTAATGAAAATCGTCAGAGGAAATGCCACTATTTTCTAAACTAGTTCAAGATGCATAAGGGGCAATTAAAAAACATATGACCCTCTTTCCCCAAGACAGTTTCTCTCCCCCAGACTGCTTTCTGATACCCGGGAAGTCCCTTCTCCTATCTGACACCCAGAATGCAGCTTCTCTGCTTCCTGTCTCATGAGATGCCTTTCACAAGACAGAACAAACTCTGTTCTTGCTATGGGAGGGAACAGGCTATGAAATTTCTGGTTTTCACAAAAGGCCTTGGCTGACAGGTCTCCTATGCACACTCTCAAAGGAAGGAAATGACCATTCCAATTCCCACTAAACTTTTGAAAGAAGGAAGTCAGTACAATCTGATTATAAAACAGAACCCATTGAGATGACTGCAAACATCCTTGAGATAAGACAATAGAACAATCACACAGTTCAAAACTTAAGTTTTGTAACTGAGTATTTTGTACAAAATGTAGCCATTTCTGTGAAAACATTTTTATAAACTGAAACCTGTTGGGAAAGTCTGCAGAGCAATTCAGAATCCTTCCACCATCTTTTGGACAATAGCAAGAAACCTAATTGTTCACAGAGCTTGTTTTTATCTGTTGTTTCTATAGCTCTATTGCGCACTACAAAAAAACAGAAAGCTATTTTCAGTAGTGCTAGTTTTGCTCTTTTTAACCTCACAGTTGTCCTCTGAAACATGAATAAACAAACACCATGATATTCAAATTCAGAGTGAAGACAGGTCAGAACTTAGTTTCAATCCTGCAAGCAGTGCAGTTATATAAGCACAGAACTCTGTATGAGCTGAATAACTTTTTCTTAGATATTACTACGTTGCACTGCAAGACACTGTGGGGATGCAGTCTTCGGTTTTGCTTGACATGTTTGGGTTGGTACAAAAATCACACAGAAAGATAAATGAGGATGAAAATCAGAATATCAGTTTCATGAATTTTGTAAAATCACAAACTGATCATAACACTGCAGGCCTTGACTCAGTAAATCCAGGTTAGCATTTAGCATTGATCAGTTGCCAAAACAAGCTTTTTATCAAATTTTATTGCAATTGTAGACATTGTTTAATGCTTTGCTGAACAGAGATAGGCATACAAAGAAATAATAATATCCCTAAATGTCACATTGAAAAGGACCTCACACACATTACTTTATGCATCTGCAGTAAAAACAAATCTAATATGTCTCAGAATCAAATATATTTCTTATCCTGTACCTTAAATAGAGATCTCAGAAAAAGACATTTTTTTATACACACTGAAAGTGGAAATTTATCAGTTAGGCTCAAACCATTTCAAATAAAGATTGCAAATACAATAGCTTCTCAGGGAGAATCCACACTGTGCAAATATTAATCTGCCTCTTCTCACGAATGCATTAAAAACACAGAACAAGACTTAAATTTTTCCTTTTAAACCCTTATTTTCCTGTGACTTCTGTGAGCTCCTCCATACAATTTTTCAAACAGTTCTCTTTCCCAGTCCCTCCCTTTCTCCCTGCATTGCAGCACTTACATGACAAAATTTGCTCTGATGATCTTGTTGCGGAAATACTCAGTATTAAGGGAAAAAAAAAAAAAGCGGATAATATAAGGCCACATCACTGAAGTGGCAGCGGCAGTAGCAATGAAAACAAACTGTAAAAGATGCAGGCACCTTACCATTCATTTTAGCTTCCTGCTGCATTGTGCACTGTGAAATGGACAGCAGTTAAGTGACAGCCCACCTGTATTTTAAGTGCCTTTGAATGCAGGAACCAGCATTTTCATAAGTGTTGTACAGTTAACCTTGTTCATAAAGCAACTTTTGCAGAATATAAGCCTAACTGAGAAGTGGATGAGGTTTCCAGACCCTTATGAGCTCCTCTGTGTGCAATTGCAAGGCCGAGTCATCATGAAGAACAAAGATGCATCATTCTGAATTGCCTTCTTATAGTAAGTAACCTAGTAACTGAGAGGTGGGAGACCCCACTGGTTTTAAACAATATATATGCTCAAAGTAACACCCTGGCAGAGACAGTGAAAAATTCAAGTGGTCTTCCTTGCTGGCAAGATTTGTGCATTACCTCATCAGTTTAATTAACCACTGGGGAAAAGGTTGCTCAGATTATAAAGTAATGGGTCCATCAGGCACAATTAATGCCCAGGTGAAACACTGTAATTTGCTTGAAAAGTACTGAAGTAAACAATTCAAGTCCTGAAGGGAAGTCCTTTCCTAATTAATCCACAGAGAATTGAACTATTGGCTTTTCCTCAACAAGGTATTTCCTGATGTGTTCTACTGTTTTGTTCACACTTAACTGCTTGTAATTAAGAGCAGATTTTCATTTAGGAATCTACTCTTTGACCATAGTGCTTTCTTAGAAATTTCATCTCTGTGGCATGCCAAATTACTATTACAACATTCCTGATGGTAAAACATCTGACATAATGTATTAGCAAGAGAGAAAATGTAGTACACAATGTGACATAGCACATCTTAGGTAAAAACGGAAAAAGAGAGGACCACCTGAAAAGAGAGAAGCATTAATGTATCTGGAAATTCAACATCACTAAGAGATGCCTAAATATTTTTGAGCTTTTGAATACAAAAAACAAGATAACTAAATCTGCTAATGGTATTTCATTCAATAGAGGGTGAAGAACATCAAGCTCAACATTGCCTCCTGTTTTTTGCACAACATAGCCTTGTTTAAAAAAAGAAAAAACAAAACCAAAACAAAACAACAGCAACAAAAAACCAGAACAAGTCAGGGCAGGAAAAAAGACCTGGAGTAACTTGATTAAAGCAAACTGCACCTCCTGCTGTTAGGAATGCATATTTGTCTATGATATATTCGTTTATTAAAGTAAGACTTCTGAGGCCTTAACATCAGCTGTGAAACCCCAGTACATAAAGGAATTAGTAGAGGAAGGTTTTGTCTTAGTTCAAGGCTTATTTCCAATCATTACATTCTTGAGGTGAAGAGCTAGTTGACTCTCTTCAAAGTCACCCTACAAACAAGGCAAACACATTCCACGAACAACGCTTTGTTTTTAGGAACTATCTCATTTTCTAATCAAACTGAAGCTCTGATAGTCACCTGGCTTGTTCTTATAATTAGCTTGCCTCCATGGTCTGCTAGCTGAATAGGAATTATGGTCTGCTAGCTGAATTTGTTAAAGAAAAAAAAATCTAACATACGTAACACTGGCATGGCAAATAAAATATCCTTAACAAGATTGCCGCTCACCGGTGACAAAAGGAGTCTTCACTGCAAGTATAGTCACTTTATCTCCCCTAGATCAGGAAAGAGATAGTCCCACTCTTCTGCTCTGTTCTTATAACCCAGTTGCATGTGGTCCTATTGATCATAAACCTGTCCCATTGTTATTGATACATATAATTTTAGGTTATCTTAACTGCAAACCGGAGACTGTCCTACAAAACCCCTTCTGTAGCAGCAGTTTCTATTGGCTATTTACAAATATTCTATGTTTGATTTGATCACTTAATCAGCACGAATGCCCTACTGAAATTTTTGATTCACTCCACTACATTCAATGATGCAGATAGGTTAGATATAGCAGGACATTCCTTGGGGGGAATATCGAGAACTGTCTGAAATTTCTGTCTGTCCTTTTTTCTCAGTCAATCCACTGGTTCCAAGATGGTCTTTTGTCTCAGTGCTGTCCATTGCCTCCTGTTTGTAGCTCACTGAGATCTTGGACAATGCAGGGAGTTAATGAGTCAAGAGCACAGGGTATACACAAAAGCACAGCCCCCATACCGAACTGCACCACAGTTGTTACAACCAGAGGGCAAACTTGTTTAACTTTCTTATAACTGCCCATTGCTCTTGCTAAGATAAATAAAGCATGTCATTGTTTTATTTGACTTGATGTTATACTTCTTGGTAAACACAGTTATTTTTGGGGAAGGTGTGAGGGGAAAAATTTTGGAGTTTTTTTGTTTGTTTGTTTTCTTTGTTTCTTTCTTTCTTCTTGGAGGAGAATTGCATTTGACTGCTCTGAGGCTAGCCTGAGAAATGCTGCTTATTTCATTGCCAAGGAATAAAGAATTATGGATGCTACTGGATTACTGGATTTCAAGATGACACTTTGACAGGCCAAGAGTTGTTCAGAAGTTGCAAGATCCTCTTTCACTCACAGTTACAAAAATATTATTCTACATTGGTAAAGGTGAAAGCTTTGGCAGATGTCTCTCTCTTCCTTGGCCACACAGCTTTTCAAAGAAAAAACAGCAAAATGCTGAAAAGGGGACTTGAAATTTAAGGTTAATTTACAGATTTTTACATTAGTAGTAGAAATAATAAAACTTTAATTCTGTTTTATCATGGCACAACCTTATATATAGGATGCTCCGACTCCTCACATAGTCCTATTTTTATGGATATTGTACCTCTGTTTTCTGAAGCTACAATTATCTCTCTTCAGACATCATAGTTAAAACTAGATAAGTATTTTTTAAAAAATAAATGTAGATACAAAATATTATATATTTTTCCTACGATATTGCACTAAAATTTAATTAAGTGGGCTTTTTTGAATTCCAAAAATTCTCAAATTTCAGCCAGATTATTAACTACACTCACACTCTTGTTTGTGTCCATGAAAATCAGAGCTGTGAACTTGAAGGCTCCTACAGATTCCCTTAAATCTTTTGGCTCTGTTAGTGTAGTAGAGCCACTACAGTAGTACCTTAGTTTGCCAAGTATAGTGTAACTTTCAACAATAATCAAGTGGGAACTGATCTGAATTTGCTACAGTTGTGTTGGACTCAAACATAGTCAATGGTCGACTGTAGTACATAGCATCTTAAAGTCATTGGCATACATATTTGGTTCATTAATTCTGTAAGTTCCTGTTTAATCAAAGAAAAATTTATGAATGCTGGGCTGAAGATGGCATTACTGTAGCTATTTCATAAACTTAAAGATTTAAGCTGGTGTGAGTAGCTGGTCCAGCTACACACAACTACTGAAAATACAACTTAAAAAAAGAAATAGAATATAAGTTAGCAAATAAAACTAACTCATTTTTGCTCAAGGGCCTGTCATTCAAGAAAAGGCTGCTTGTTCTCTGGCAAAACAACTTTTGCAGTAAAGGCTATTAATCCCATCCAGTGTACCAAAAGCAGACAAAACCAGTCTTTTAATGCACTCTGATGTTTGTCATTAAAGAATGTAATTATTCTTTTTTTTCTTCCTTTTTTTGGTCTGGAATATTATGCAATGACATTGACTATATTTCACTTTGATATCTTGATAATAAGCACATCCAGGGATCATTTTTAAAGGCTCGCTCTCCCTTTCCTGTGACTCTCTCATGCATCATACTCTCCTGAGTTTTAAGCCAGAAAGAGCAGTAAACCTGAGATATCATATGTATCATAAGTAATTGCATATCATAAGCATTCCGGTTTTGAATATTCCCTGACACCTGAGAGACAAAAACTCTTTCCTTTTTATTGGCAAGATTTCTTACCCTGGGAAGCTGAACCTGTCTTCCCTTGAGCCCTCAGAAGTGGTCCTGAAGATCTCTCATCTCCAGATTTGCTTCTGGAGACTAACTCTTCCAATCCTTCACATCCTTGTGAGGCATGTTCCCTGTGTCAGACAGCGTGCTATTGACACATCCTGAGCATTCATATGTTACTCATATTTCTCTGAGTTCATCAGTGCCTCAGCTTGTTATTTTCACTGTTTCCCAAAATAATAGAGCTCAGTGAGACACTTTATCCTCAGCTTCTGCAGCATGTACAAATAATATATTTTATTCAAAAAAATTACAGAAAAAATAGCAGCTATGTCTATTCACTCAAGAGATTTAAACATAATACTATTCTCTCTAACTGTACTCTCTTACCTGTTTTTTAAAATAATATTTTCTGGTGTAGAATTGCTCAGATATTCCCTTCAGTAGAGTAATTTTCCCTCCTTACTTTGACTTTAGCTGCTGATAAAGACTCAGCGGTAATTGTGTCACACCAGTGCAAACAAGGAATAGTGCATCTAATTTGCTGTCAAAATGGAGTCAGATAGAGGAAAGTCAAGGCCTAATATGCCACCTTTTTTTAATAAATAAGGTTGCTTTTATCTTGACCTTGTCTATATTTTAGCAATGCTTGTATTAAAATATATAAATTTAAGTGTATCTTCAGAGATGGATTCAAAATAATAGAGTATTATAATGAGGCAATTTTTAGCTCAGATGGCCACAGAATAGGTTCAAATAAAGCCTCCATTTTTTTCAATCTTTGGTGCACAAGAGGAAAAGAATTTTCTCCTGCTTCGAGTGCATTGTCTAATATTGCGTACTGAGTACAGTATTCATTCTCTATCTCACACATACAAAAGGCAGTAATAGGCAGTACTGTTTCACTTGTAATTTACATTGAAATACAACTGTACATTCCAGGTGGTGCAAAATTTAAGTATAGCTCCTATACCGAAAAACCGAAACACCTCTGGTGAATAAATTCATGGCTTGATAATTAAGCTGAACTTTGGCTTTTTAAGAAAACTGGTCAGAAAGATCTCTGAGAAATGTAAACAGATGTATCAGCTAGTGCATCTAAATGTGAGAGCTACTGTCATCTCTCATCTTACAGCTGCTGCTAGGGAACCCATTGTTTGATTTTCTAGCATGATACCCATGAGTTTTTATTGGATAATGTTGGTAACTAGTTGGCTAAGTTGGGAAGCACAGTTCCCCAAAGACAGCTCACAGTGATGTTCCTAGCTGGAAAGAGATGCTAACAGCACTCAAAACATAACCTAGGAGACTTCTCACACAGGTTTGGAAGAGAAAAAAAGACGACTCAAGGTACAAGGTTATTTCCACTTTGAAATAAATTTTCCCTGATGGGCTACAGTTTTCACAGAACAATGCATGATTTTAAGAGGCTATACTATGTTTTTTTTCTTGATTAATAAAAAGTTTTCTATTTTTATTCTGGCAAAAATTATATTGTTTTATGACAGCCATTGCTTTTGTCAGTATGAAATTTATGATATAAAAGAAAACAAAAACTGCATTGCTATAATCAGAGATGGCTGAAAAATCATTCAGAAAATTATTTTAATAATAAAAGCTTTTCATATTCACTGTGTTACTCTACATACAAGTAGAGTAATCTTTGTTTCTGAAAAAGGATTTTTTTTCTGAGGGATATGTGTCTCCTTATTTGTTTGTTTGTTTTTTCCCCTTGAAGATGAGTAATATGCCTTAGAAAGGTGCATATGCAGTATCCATACTGCATATAGTCTGAGAAACAGTTATTGCTGCTAGAAATACTGCATTTGCTGCATACATGCCACACTTGTCACATGTATGGAACTGCATGCTATAAACAGTTTGCCATAGCATCCTCAGAGGCAAATTCTTTGGAGATCTTCAAAATATGCCTGGATGCAACCTGTTCAACATGCTCTTGGGGTCCCTGCTTGAGCAAGGGGTTTGGACTAGATGATCTAGAGGTCCCTTCCGACCTCAACCATTCACGGATTCTGTGATTCTGAGAAATTGATGAACTGTGGGTAGACATAGCTCATAGGGTGGCGTAGATTAGGAACTGGTTGAAGGGTAGAGCTCAGAGGATTGTGCTCAGTGGCTCAAAGTCTAGCTCTTGGCCTTTAACTAGTGCTGTATTCTGTGGGTCAATAGTGAGTCCAATCCTGTCCATCAATGCCCTGGAAGAATGGGCAAAGTGCACCCTCAGAAAGTTTGCTGATAACCCAAAACTAGTAGGAGTTTTAGTATCTTTCAAGTGAAAGACACAGAAAAAGCAGAGTTACTGAAAGCCTTCTTTGCTCCAGTGCTTACCATGGGCAGACCCTAGAAAACAGAGAAGGTGCCTGGAGAGAGGAAGACTTGCTCTGGCTAGAGGAAGATTGGGTCAGAGAGCTCTTAGGGAAACTTGACATCCCATGGGCCCTGATGGGATGCACCCAAGAGTGCTGTGGGAGATGGCAGATGTTATTGCTAAGCTGCTCTCCATCATCTTTGTAAGGTCCTGGAGAACAGGGGAGGTGCCAGAAGACTGGAAGAAAGCCAATGTCACGCCAGTCTTCAAAAATGGCAAGAAGGAGGACTGAGGCAAATACAGGCCAGTCAGCCTCACCTCCAATCCTGGAAAAGTCATGAAGCAGCTCATCCTGGCTATTGTCTCCAAACATGTGTTGGATAAGAAAATGCTCAAGAGTAGTCAGCACAGATTCAATCCTGGAAAAGTCATGAAGCAGCTCATCCTGGCTATTGTCTCCAAACATGTGTTGGATAAGAAAATGCTCAAGAGTAGTCAGCACAGATTCACCAAAGGGAATTCATGTTTGACGAACCTGATAGCCTTCTATGATGGAATGACTAGCTGGATAGATGAGGGGAGAATGGTGGATGTCATATATCTGGATTTCAACAAGGTTTTTGACACCGTCCCTCACAACATCCTCCTGGGCAAGCTCTGCAAGTGTGGGTTAGATGAGTGGACATGGAGGTGGGTTAAGAACTGGCTGGATGGCAGAGCTCAGAGGGTGGTGATCAGTGGTGCAGAGTCTAGTTGGAGGCCTGTAACTAGCAGTGTCCCCCAGGGGTCAGTCCTTGGTCCACGCCTGTTCAATTTATTCATCAGTGACCTGGATGAAGAGATCAAATGCTCCCTCAGTAAGTTTGCTGATGATACAAAACTGGGAGGAGTAGCTGATACCCCAGAGGGCTGTGCTGCCATCCAGAGGGACCTGGACAGACTGGACAACTGGGCAGTGAAAAACCTCATGCAATTCAACAAAGACAAGTGCAAGGTCCTGCACCTGGGGAGGAATAAGCCCCAGACACCAGTACAGGCTGGAGACCGACCTCCTGGAGGGCAGCTCTGCAGAGAAGGACCTGGGCATCGTGGTGGACAACAAGTTGACCATGAGGCAGCAATGTGCCCTCGTGGCCAGGAAGGCCAAAGGGATCCTGGGGTGTATTGAGAAGAGCATCTCCAGCATGGCGAGGGAGGTGATCCTGCCCCTCTACTCAGCCCTGGTGAGGCCACATCGGGAGTATTGTGTCCAGTTCTGGGCCCCACAGTACAAGAGGGATGTGGATCTACTGGATAGAGTCCAGTCCAGGGCCACAAGGATGATCAGGGGCCTGGAACATCTGCTCTATGAGGAAACACTGAGGGAGTTGGGCCTGTTAAGCCTGCAGAAGAGAAGGCCGAGAGGGGATCTAATCAGTGTCTAGAAGTACCTCAAGGGAGGCAGTGAGGAGGATGGTGTTGGCCTCTTTTCATTGGTGGCCACCGACAGAACTAGAGGAAACGGCCAGAAACTGAAGAATCAAAAGTTCCACAGGAACTTAAGGAAAAATTTCTTAACAGTGAGGCTGATGCAGCACTGGAACAGGTTTCCAAGAGTGGTTGTGGAGTCTCCTTCTCTGGAGATCTTCAAAACTCGCTTGGATGCAGTCCTGTGCCACGTGCTCTAGGTGACCCTGCGTGTGCAGGGGGGTTGGACTAGATGACCTCTAGAGGTCCTTTCCTAAATTAACGATTCTATGATTCTATGATACACCCAAGGGCTGTGCTGTCATTCAGAGGGACCTTTATAGGCCTAAGAGATGGGCAGGGAGAAATCATGAAGTTCAAGAAAAGGAAATACAGAATCCTGCACCTGAGTAGAAATAACTCATGTATGAGTACAGACTGGAAACAACTGGAATATAGTTTGGTGGAGAAATACCTGGGAGTCCTTGTAGACAAAAAGTTGGCTATGACCCAGTAATGTGCATTATAGCAAAGAAGGCTAATGGCATCCTGAGCTGTAAATGGAAGAGCAATGCCAGCAGGTTAAGGGAGGTGATCTTTACCCTCTTCTTTGGGTTATTATTCCTATAATAATTCCAATGTGATATGTATAGAAAACCCAAAAGTTTCATAAACAAATAATTTTTATTCAGCTTTCACATATCTGCAGCTGATACTTGAATATCCTCTTACATTTTATCTGGCAAAATGCTCCAAAACAAGCAAAAATATCTTAAAGCACCAACAGCATTTTCTGCATTGTATAACCTCTATCCTTAATGCACAAGATGGTTTCATCATGACATGATTCTGAAAAAGCTGCAGTGCTTACAGCTCCCAGCAGTCCCCTTAGACTGCAGTAGATACTCAGAGACTAAAATTGGGGAGGAGAGATAAGAAAATAGTTCTACCTCTTCCACATTTATGTTATACAGAAAGATGGGGAAAGGAAGAATAGGTAGAATTTAGACAGGTTTTGTGAAAAAATAGGAAGACAGAGGAATAGTGGAGTGTGTAGAAAATGGGTCATAAAGGGAAAAAAAAGAAAATGGAGTGAGGATAAGATGGAAAATAAATGCTGGTGTGATGGTGAGACACAGTATGGGGAAAGAAAAAACAAGAAAAAAAGAGAGGAGTGTAAGAAAGATTACAGAAAGAAATAGTTAAATGGAAAATCAGATAGATATATTTGTAAGAGTATGAAGGGAAAATGGACCAGAACGCTAGATAATAGAATACCAAGACCGGAAAAGAAGCAGAATGAGTCGGAATAAAGGGAAAAGAATGATATGGGAGATAGAGAAAGGATGACATGAAAGGAAGAAGCTAAATAACCTTGGTAGACTCTACATTGTTTTATTTACTTGAATTCCAGATTTGATGAATTGGTATTATTTATGATAGAAGAAACAGTACAGGAAGAGGGTTATTGAAATAAAACCCAGTTCTGACAAGTCAGAGATTTTTCTAAGATGCTAGTATACTATTATTAGTGGGAAATGCAGTCGGAAATAAAGTATTATGAGTTGAATTAACAGGAGCAGTAAATTGCTATAGAAAATATGACTTTTGAAAAGCATTCTAGACAACTGAAGAATGGCCATTCAATAGAATGTCTAGGGAAGCTGTACTTTATGGAAGAAGAAAAGTATGAAGGCAAAAATATTTCCTAAAGATGGAGGAATATAATTCATTAAATCAGAGTAAGCATTTTAGTGAAGGAAAATTAAAAAAAAAAAAAAAATCTGTGCAGAGACTTGCATGCTGAGGCAGCTAAATGAAAGAGTGAAATAGGTAATTTGCTGAGTGGACTAGAAATAGGTGATATAGAATGGATAATAATGTTCCATAACCCACAGGAAGAGATTTTATATCACTTGATACCTCTGCTTTCCTCCCCCATGTTTCTTATATGCTGATATGTGCCTCATCCTTAAAATGAACTCAAGCTCATCTATTTCCATTTAGGCTAGTGTTTCATATGTACTTAGAAAACCAGTACAGGCTGGGGACCAACCTTCTGGAGAGCAGCTCTGCGGAGAAAGACCTGGGTGTCATGGTGGATGATAAGTTGACCATGAGGCAGCAGTGTGCTCTTGTGGCCAGGAAGGCCAATGGGATTCTGGGCTGCATTAAGAAGAGCGAGGGGATCTAATCAGTGTCTATAAGTACCTCAAGGGAGGGAGTGCAGAGGACGGTGATGGTCTCTTTTCAGTGGTGGCCACTGATAGGACTAGAGGAAATGGCCGGAAACTGAAACACCAAAAATTCCATAGGAACTTAAGGAAAAATTTCTTAACAGTGAGGCTGATGGAGCACTGGAACAGGCTGCCCAGAGAGGTTGTGGAGTCTCCTTCTCTGGAGATCTTCAAAACCCGCTTGGACGCAGTCCTGTGCCACGCGCTCTAGGTGACCCTGCGTGTGCAGGGGGGTTGGACTAGATGATCTCTAGAGGTCCCTTCCAACCTTAAGCATTCTATGATTCTATGATTCTAAGCTCTAACAGGACTCTGCAGCAAACAATATTTGAATTACAACAAAAATGAATTAAGGTTTATGAATGTTACTGGGAAAAAATAAAAAACAAAAAACATTTCCTAGGAATCTATAGTCAATATAAAGATAAAAATTAGCATATATTGATTTTTTTTTATACCAGAATCAGAGACAATAAAATAGCAATGGCCTAGCTAAGAAGAATACAAAAATATAGTTTATGTTAAAGAGATAAGCATTTATTTTGTTTTCAAAGAGAATGATAGATAAAAGAAAATCTCCCATTTTGCTTAAGACATATGCAAACAGGGAGTGGAAATAAGAATCTAAAATTAAATTCTTAAGCTTAATAGGTGAACGTAAAATTATTTCTTTCATTTTTTTAAAAGAACTTGGATGCAATATCAAAGGAGAAATCTTTCAGAAGAACAAGGCAGATGATAGATACAAACGTATCTCAAGAGAATAAGACACTGTCTTGAATAGGTTAGTGAGGGCTAATCCACCAAATCTAACTCAAAGATGTCTTTTCTAAATAAATGGTTTAACAGAATTATGGATGCACTCTGAGGATGCATTCCTGTCTATGCTGAGATGAGTAACAATTTTTAGAGAACTTAAAGAATAAAACAAACAAA
Organism: Tinamus guttatus; assembly: GCF_000705375.1. The sequence continues at coordinate 101,690 of NW_010589523.1, forward strand.
CAAAAATCTATGCCTCACAGATTCAGTTTTTATTCCAGTAAAGTGAGGGGAAAACAGTTTCAAGGTGACTTAAAGCTTCACAACTGTTTCAGAAGAGAACTTAAGAGAAAAAGTGGTTTAGAAACTGGTCTGAATTTTCAGTGCAACTGATATGCTCTTACCTACTTTGAAATGGTATATTTTCTACTTAAATTCTTAAATGCTAATTAGGAAATTGACATTACGGACTGCACACCAAAAGAAATCCTGAAACCTGTCCTGTATAAGAAGCAGGGTGGACTAGTAATTAGAATAAGCTTTTTTTTTTTTCTAGTTTCTGAGCCATCTTCAGAGTAGCTATGTCAATCTGTTGTAGACAAGTGATTTTTTAAAATATATTGCTTTAATATAAACCCATTCTTTATTGCTAATCATATATATTTAAAAAGTCAGAGGTGAAAGGAAGAACAAAAGTCCAAACTACAAGTTAAAATTCTCCCTCTTCTGCCAACATACTGATACAAAATAAGGATTACTTGGTTATGTTTAAAGCTGGAATATTGTTTACCTCAACCAATTAAGCAAGTGTTTACTTTAATCTTTATTTAAATAAGGTCTGACTCCATTGAGTCCAGTGATACAGACAGATTTAATTGGTGCTACAAAAGTACAAAATTCAGGTGTTAGATGAAGATCAGAAACTTATTTTATTATTGAAAAGAGGTCAGATTAGCTAGTGATATACCCAGGAATTTGCTGTGATAATTCCACAGTTAAGGTTCCTGGAAGAGTTAATAAAAAATATAATGATTTCCTTTTTTACTCAGGGAAGTTAACATATCGTACACGCTGTAAAGATAATCTTTAAACAAGACAGAAAGAGTACTGCCTAATGAGTCACTCTTTATTTTGCCTACACAGATACCATAACACATATCTGAGACAGACATATCACTGGCAGGATGAGCATGGCTAAAAAAAGAAAAAAAAAAGGAAAGAAAAAGAGAAAAAAATCAGTAAAGCAGATGAGATCTCCATTTCCTTTCAGTCTTCAGAACAGTCTCTTTTGAAGAGTTGTTGCCTGTAACAGGATGGATGAAAACATAATGCTTTCAGGCTCTGAAAACTATGCATGTCCATGTGCAATGCTAAGTAAATAGCTCCACTAAGAGCTAGGCTTTTATTTTCAGGTCTTGCTTTGAGCAGGAATTTTAATCTAACCCGCTACTAACCAAAGAACCAACTAATCATACCTTTCCCTAATTCACTGAGTTGCTTTTAGGTGCTTTGGCGTTGTATACCTGATGGTCTTACAAGAAGAACTCTCTGCTAATAGTATTGACAAAACTATTAAAATACCTCAAAAGTCTCTTTGGAAAGATAAGTTTTAAGATATTCAAATGACTTATATTTGTCATATAGTTCCATCAGCACTATGGAAAGAAAAATATCTTCTTTATAAAGGAAAACAAAATCTAACAAGATCCAAAAAGAAATTTGTTGAGAGTAATGGTAACAGTTCAGTGGGGAATGATTACTGAAATCCTCATTCCCACCAAATTTTGTGAAAATTAAACTCTTAAATGAAAAAAAGTGCTTTATTTTTTGCTACCTTGAAATACAAACTTAAGGGAAGTAAAACATTTAAAATCAATGTAAGGTATTAATCCTTTTATGTACTTAAAGCAAGTTATTTTTATAGTTTTTTTTTTCTTTCTAAAAAAATCTATAAACAGCAGCAACCTCTAATTCATCTGTCTTATAAGATCTTCGTGAATTGCTAAGCGTGTTGTGGCCACACAGAAAATCTAGTGATCTAAGTATATTTGAAAGCAATCAGTACAGTTCAGAAGATTTCTTCACTTTCAGGATGGAGCACTGTATCATAGTGCATAGTGAATATTTTCTGTGAGAACCCATTTGTACTTTCTGTTCTGCTGATGTAGAGAAAGGAATATAATCCTTCCAAACTACAAGAGTACAATACGAACATTTTCTAGCAGAATAAATCATTTCACCAGTCATCTATCCTGTTAGATTTTTGACTTCATCTCATATTCCCATTTCAATTTCTTTCATGACATTTTAGCCTTCTGTTTCTTGTAATCTTCTTGTAACCTTCCGTTTTGTGTGCTTCTTTGTGAAAGAATAAATTTCTTCTTGACCCCTTTACAATAAGCTAAAATGAAGACGGTAATTTGAGGGGAAGGCTGCTGGAATTTTTGTCACCATCAAAATCAAAGGCAATTTACAAATCAGCTTCAGCAACTTAGACGAATGATGAAATTCTGTAATAGAATTATTTAGTTTTCACAGCAACAACTTTGTTTTCCAAGAAATATCATAATGATGACAAGGCCAACCAACTTTGAATATAAATTTATATGACAAATATATATTGGGTAGATATATATGTTTCTGCATATATGTATGTATACATATATTTGATATACACTAATGCACTCAAGCTCAGTTGATTTTTAAAGTAACAATTAGTTTTCCCTGATCTTCACATCTTCATATATTTTCTCAACAACATTTTGTTTTTGCATTCTTATTATGTAAGAGGAAATAAATAACTGCGAATAACCAATTTCTATTTCAGACACTGAAGTCTTAACTAGGAATCTAGATCTAAAGTACCTTCCTTAAGTTTCTAGATCTAAAGTACCTCCCTTTACATTTAAGTTTAAACATCAAAAGTTCCACATGAACTTAAGGAAATTTTTTTTGACAGTGAGGGTGACAGAGCACTGGAACAGGCTGCCCAGAGAGGTTGTGGAGTCTCCTTCTCTGGAGATCTTCAAAACCCGCTTGGATGCAGTCCTGTGCCATATGATCTAGGTGACCCTGCGTGTGCAGGGGTCGGACTAGATGACCTCTAGAGGTCCCTTCCAACGTTGAGCATTCTGTGTGATTCTGTGTGTGATTCACTATAGGGCATGCTTATGTAAGATTAATGGAGAAAAGATTTTATTGTCATTAGTGCAGAGAGACAACTGAGGAGCCAGAGGCATATTCAGAATCTGTCTGAGGTGGACCTAAATAATTCAAGCCTAAATTTTATTGTAAAATTCACTGAATAGGCATTGAATCATAAGAATGATGAACTTACTGGCATAATACAAAGAAAAACAAAAATATCATTGAAGGTGAAAACAATTTCACTAACATTGCAAAACAACAACAACAAAACAGAAAGCTAGTAGAAATCCCAAGTCTGACAGTTTTTGAGACACAAAAGATAAGGTAATCAGACTTATCTCTGGGTCAGGTAAGGACACCTAATAACTTGGAGAGAGCTTAGAAAAGATGCCATACAGGTTTGCTGTAGCAATGTGTAGTTCATCCAATGCAGTAAACTAATTTTCTACTATACTATCCCCCTTTAAGTAAGAAAGCTGAATGAAAAGTTTACTTTCAAAGTGTCTGTTTGATTTGGCAGGTTCAGTCCCAAACCTTCTCTGTCTCCAAGTGAAAGGAGTACAGCAAAAATAGGAGTATGTGAGAGAATTTTCACTAATGCTTTTACGAATCTCCATTCAAAAACATTCTCAGTGCTGCCTTTTGATAACCTTCCCTTCTCCATGCTGTGAAAAAAAAAAAAAGAAGGTAAAGAACTTCCTGACTGAGTCTTATCAAAGCTTTATCTTAATGAACGTAAACCTGGAACAATCCTCATTCCCTCAAAGCAGTCCTTTGGGTAATAAAGTATAATATGATCCCCTGAGGAGCCTAGACTAGTGGAGTCAAGTCCTCTCTGCACAGATTCACAGTTTATCTTTTTGCCAGAGGCTATACAACAGTAAGCAATAGATTCTTATATTTACAATGCTAAAAATACTGCCATCTTATATTTGTTTGGTAGGTTCTTTATAGTGGAAGAGCAGAAACAATCGAGTTCTAAGAGGTATGAAGATAATGAAAGAACAAACATCTAACCAAAAAGGAAAGAATTAAAATTTCAAATCTGTCAGGTGCCAGTCAAAACTTTGCAACTGTCTCTAAGATGCAGCCACAATATCCTGTCTTTCCAATGTTTTCTTGAAATTAGTGGGAATCTAGCAGTTTTTATGCAGCCAAAATGAGACCAAAACACTGATGGGCTGGTGAAAGGAGCAAGAGTCTAGCTAACCAGAAGGGGAGCTCATATTTCTAAGTAACATACTCCGTTGCACAAGCCTTCATGTCCTAGAGTTGTATTTGTATCTATAATAAAAATTGCATTAGGAGCTTTTATTTAGCAGTTTAGAAAGAAGAGAAGACAAACTCTTCAGCAATAAAAAATAATGTCTGAATGTTCTTTCAAAAGGCTATCATTGACAAGTAAACTAATATTTAATTTCGACATTATCACCCAGTACCACAGAAATCAGAGGATAAAGCAGCAGAAACAAAACAGTAAACATTGAACTCAGATTGCTGTGATGAAAACTCAGCTGCCCCATAATTTATTATTTTTTAAAAGTTCTTTACCGCAGAAAAGCAACATATAAAATGAAAACATGTAGGTTATTTACCGTGACAAAGGACTTGATATAAAAAGGTGTTGAAAATCCATATCAGGGCAAGTAAAATATTAGATAATGAGTAACATTCAAAGCTGTGGGCATTCAGAATTTCTCAGGATTAAACCAATTTAAGAGGAAAAAATATCTAGAAAAATGCAGGTCATTAATATTATTACTAATTGCACACTAGTGTCGTAGCAACCTATTAAAATTCTCTAGCTGAGGAATTTGTAGTGCTCAGCAATGATCTTATCAGCAAGAATTTAGGAACATTGCCAAAAGTCATCTGTCCAAACTCAAGGGAGCTGAAATTTTACTTACAAAAGCCCTCCTTGACTCCAGTATTGATCATGTTTTATCTCTGTGCCAAGACAGTCCTCAACTATCTGTTCTAAAACTACCAACACTTCCTTCCTAAGCCTGATAGTTTTACCTGAGTATTTTGCTTTGCCCATACTAATTACAAAAATCTGACAAATCTTGAGATGCCCTTTGTAGATAAATACAACTACCTGACAATTGCTTAAAAGCAGCCTTTTTTTATTGTTTGTATTTTTATTCTGTACGGACTTGAAAGCAGATATCTCGAGCACAGAGGACATTCACAGAAGAACAAGCAAACCTATATGCAGATACATAGTTCACCACTTCCAGGTGCTTGGACAGCACACATTTTAATCTGAGTTAGAGTTTGTTGAATTAGCTCAGAAGTCTTTATGGAAGTAGAAACCAAAATAGTTCTCTCTCAGTTTTCTGTCAGGTGAGAATTTACTGAACTTGGAAAAGCTTATAAAAGTCTGTGGGCTTTCCTCTCCAAATAGCTAGATTGTCACATATAAATCATTTGTATTAGTAGCGATTGTCTCGTACTATCGTGTCAACAAAAGAATCCAAAACATTGACTGGTAGGCCCCTTACATTATATTCTTCTGTCTTACCGAAAAGTTTTACAGAATATAACAGAGGTAAAACATTTGGTCCTTTAGAAGAGATTCTGAAATAAAAAAAAAAAAAAAAGAAAATTGCTTCTGTTCATTGATTTCAAGAATATATAAAAGTGGTATTAGGCATATTGAAATAATATGATCCTCAATTAAACAAAAAATAGAGTTGTCGAAGTACACAGTTGAGAGGCTTGTTATCTTACTCAGTATCATTATTACTAACAATATTTTTAAAGTTCTTTTATATGTCTGAATTATAGTACATAACACACTTGATTAATTAATTATAAATTATATAGGGAATTATATAGATATTTATTAGACATTATGAATTATTACAGCCACAACTATGTCTGTCCTCTTCAGTAAGCAGCACTAATTTCTCCTCTACCTGAGCTGAAAAAATATATAGTCCCTACCCAAAAGAGAGACAACTGCCTTAAGCTGTACTCTGCATGCATACATATAGAATGTATTCTGCATAAATGGGAATCGGATATACATCTAGGATCCTACGTATTTATTGGAGAGTATTAGCTAAAATACCCTGAAAGGCAATGTGGCCAGGTGTTCAGATCATGCAGTCAAAGCTCAATAAACCTACTCCTTATAGTTCCACTGATTCATCACACACTTTTTTTTTCTTTTTTTAATGACTCTGAGCCTCAATTTTCTTCCTGAAGACAAGAATAGTGATACTAACCACTGATACCAAGTGATTTTACACGTCTGATGATATAAAGCTACCAAAGAGGACAGCATTATTTGTTGTAGTTTACCTTTTTAAACAGTAAGAAAGGAAGCACAAATTGTAGAGACCAGCATGAGTCAAATGAGGCTGGGCTTTGAGAGAAGAGTACACAGGCTGAGGAATTTGAGATGTGCATTCACCCAAGAATTGATCCTTCTAACATTTTATTTTCCTTTGAAATTTTGGCTGATAAGCATCAAGTATTCTTAGGATTTTCACCACTTTTAAAAAAACAGCTCATCACACGTAAAGGAAATGATACTTCTGTTTTATAAATATTTTTAAATACAAAATGCGTCTTTTGTTTTTGCAAGAACTATAAAAAATATCCTAAAAGATGGGAACATGCCACTGCTCTGTTGAAAGGAAGAAAAAATTGCTTTTGAGGAACTGGCCCCAGCATATATCTTTTTCAGAACAGATTTTTTCAGCCTTACTTCATGTGGTCAGCTCACAAAGTTATTATCATATATGAGAATTATCGCAGACACATCAGAGTCTTTGTGCTAAATATATGCTTCAGTTTGCCCAACTGTTGATACTCCACAAAAAATGACACATTCCAACTAATCATTGATATAGCTAAGACATTTTCACAAATGCTCCTTACCCTACAGTATATTTCCTCTGAGTTAGGGAAGGCTAGAGAGTTGTTGATCCTAAGAAATCCACCAGAGTTTTAGTGTGTCATCTTGCTCATGTTTATTCAGATATCTGATGTACATTGATCTCTATAAATGATGTTGAATGGCACAGCAGAGATGTGCGCTGGAAAATTAATCTGATCGGGTGTTGATCAGAAATGAATGAACTGGTGCTGAGTATTACTAGCATGGCTATCTAGTGATTGATCAAAATAGTTTAAAGCCTACTCAGCAGCCTGGCATTCTCTGGAGTAATTAAAATCTCTGATTACATACAGGTATGCAGCAATGAAAATCTTTACTCAGAGAAAATATGTCTCTTTTTTTTTTCTCACAAAAATGAAAAACGCCCTTCAAAACTAATGTGAGCACTGATATGATAGGGTGCATGGTTAGAGAAATTCTTCTTCTTTCTTTCTTTTTTTTTTTTTTAATGAGGCAAACTCCACACAAATCAGTAAATAATAGGGATCCCAGATGGAAAGCAAGAGGAAAGGTCTAGTCTTTTTTACTTGATCATAATTATTTCCTGATTGAGTGCTACAGGAAAAAAAAAAGCTATATATTTTCCTTATAAATCAATGAATATATTGCTTTGTTTCAAAGCAATTGCTTTGCTCAAATTAAGATGATTCATGTTGTTAAAATATCTCTCTTTTTTTTTCAAAGTCCTAAACTTGACCGCCCAAGTTAAAATTTGTGAGTGATTCCTAAAAATTTCCAAGTCTCACATTACCACTGTCCTAAGTCTCCCAGGCAAAGAGGCTGTAGCTGCAGATCTCATTACCTGATCTGACCTGAATGTGTGTTGTTTCCTTGCACTTATTTACTAATATTCCGTGGAAATCATATAAATAAAATGTCAACCACGAAAGCAGGGGTAAAAGTAAATTACTCCCTCAACGGCAGTTCTGTGTGCTCTTCCTTCTTCTACATGTTTAACCTATCCATTTACATATTACAATCTTTATACAAGTGCCTATTTAATCATCTGCTCGTTTTCTAGGGCAAAGAGTAAAACAGAAGAACTGACAAGCTTGTGTATGTGTGTGTGTGTGCGTATCAATTAAATAAACCATTCAGATGACAAAATAACAGTAGATACTCAAAGTTGAACTGGGGATTGATTTTTCCAAATTCTTAGCTAGCAGAGTCCAAGTACATCACAAAGGTGAAAATGTATTCAGTTTGCTGCCTCTATCAACAGTGTGCGATTGGCTAAGCAAGAAACAAAGTAATAAGAGGGCCAACTGTCTTCTTTCATTTGCAGCTAGAGAAAAAGCACAAAACAAAAGGTCAAGCTGCTAGAGACAGGTGGTAAGAAGAAAAGAATACACGAACATATCATTGTTCTGTAGCCATCCCTTCTAGCACTCATAAGATGCCCTTGCCTTTCATACAGTGTTGCTCAGCCAAGCAACCTGTGATGCCTAAATAAGCTGTTCTTTTCCTAGCAGTATTTCTTATTAAGAAAGAATACTTAAATGATGATTTTGTGTTTTGTCAGGAGAGATTAAGCATTGCATTAATCCCTCTTAAATACATAAGGGAAATATTTACCAACATATACTAAAAAAAAAAAAAAAATGTGGGGCATGATAAAAGGAAGTCTGAACTCCATTTCCCCCGTTTTAGTTGATTTACTTTCTGAAACGATATGAAGAAAACAAATCAAGTACTACTTCTGTTGTTATTGCTGTAGTTACTGCAACAGCAGATTTTTTTTTGTTCTTTTTTTAAAAGATACCCTCATGATTTACATTCTTGTAAGACCCAAGGAAGAAGTGGCAATGGATTTTGAAAGGCCATCAATGGTTCAATAATCGTGGGTTTAAACAACTCACAGTCTCTTCTATAATTTAATATTGCCTGTGACCTAAGCTAGCTCTTCTAGTCTATCTAAAGAACATTTATATGTATTTGAAAGAGAAGTATACACTGATAAATTCATTAACGCTTTTATGGTATACATAAGGATTTCTACCTGCACAGCCATGGTAGAGGTTCAGGAGAAGAAATAGTTTCCTGTAGGATGTCAGAACTAATGCAGATGATGATTTTTTCTTTTTTTGGGAGTAGAAAGGTAAATAATCGAAAACCTATACATACGAGAAGGGCTTCTGTATAATATGCAGAGTATACAGAAAAAGTTTCAGTTTCAGCTGGTTGATGTGCACTTTGAATGATGACCCTTGAAATCTGGGAAAATAAGGAAGTGAGGATGGAAGAAGAATTTGAGTGGTATTCTCTTTGGTGAAGAGTCAGAGATCATGAATCTCAGCAACGACACTAATGAAAAGGCGAACCATTGCAGAAGCCTTATCAATCACAGAAAATAGAACATTCAAATCTGAATTCAGGTCAAGAGGCTGTTTTTTTTATATTCCTCTGAAGCCTCTAATGGCCACTTCTTCCTTCATTTGCAGTAAATGATCCCTAGTGAAAATCCTTCAGATTTTCAGTTAACTCTTGGCTGTGCTCTCAGACTGGCAAAATAGTGATGAATTGAGGTCTTCATAAATCTTAGCTGCTCTGGCTAATATCAGAGTTTTTGCTTGATATCTTTTGTCTACAAAGTCTTACCAACATTCTTTATTTACAAATGCTCTTTAAGTATGGATTTGGTAGGAAACGAAAGGAATACCTGCCTACCATCCTTTGGCACAGTGACAGCACTGTGGTGATAGCTGTGAAGACAGCACAGCGGTGAGAAAAGCTGCAGTTCGTAAAATCCATGGTAAATTAAAGAAACCATTAAAAAGAAAAAAAATATAAAATAGAGACTTCATTTACTTCATTTAGTTTAAAATCATTGTATAAGAAAACAAGAACCACTTTAATTTTGCAAAAGAAAAGGGAGAGGTGATATTAGTAAATTTCATGTGTTTTGACTCATGTAACATTCTTACCTCTTTCCTGGGTTTCGTTTGGCAGCATCATTTAGATTTTAAGGATATATAGGGTCCAGATTACAAATACTGGCATCAGAGCTGTGATTAGTGTCAGCGCTTTCATTCTTTGGTATCTGTTATGTCTATCTGCAAAAATAAAATATCCTTTTCTGTGAGGAAAGTAATCCCAAAAATTTGGGACTGGAAATAATCTGTAAGTAATCTCAAACTTCTAAGTTTTCAAAACATCCACCTTCAAAGCAATACAAATCATATCATAGACTTCAGTTGAAACCCTTGTTTATTCACATAAATTGTGAATAAGCAACAGCATTAAAAAAGAATCATAAAGTTCAGAAGAACTTTCTGCAATTTTGCAAGTTGGCAAAGCTGCTTTGGACCTTCTATTGTGAAAGGTAAAAACAAAGGGGCTTTCATTGAAGCCTTTCCTTAACAGAGTTTACAAGCACACAATTATACGAATTAAAGAAATGGTACGACTAATATGATCTAAATATTAATTTGCTGTCTTGAACTATACATTCTGCAAGTATTTGCAGTTCCATAGAGTACAAATGTTAGTTCAGCACATTGTTACAGATAAATGTGATTGGAAGTTCATAAACTAGCTCACCTTTATTATTAGGAGCATAAATGTGTTCAGAACATATGAAAAGTAGAAACCAACCCCCTTCTCTTTTACAAACTGCAAAATCAAAACCACAGCACTTCAGGGCCTGTGAAAAGAACATTTTGTGGAGAGAATGAAAGATATCAAAAAAGAGGTTCACAAACCCCTGGAGGAGAAATATTAGTAGAAGATCCCTATGTAAAAAATAAATAAATAAAATAAAATAAAACTAAATATAATGAAACTTAATAAAATAAAATGTAATTTAAATCTCATCAAGGTTTTTGATTACGAGATGCTATATCATGGTATTGTTATAGTAAAATTTTCATATCTGAATTTTCATATTTGATTTTTTTATATATAATCATGAAACAATTATTCCTAGTTTTCAATTCCATCATGCTTTAATATGTTAAGTGACTGGAAAATATTCTATGAGGAGATCACAGAATCCCACAGAATCGCAGAATGGTTGAGGTTGGAAGGGACCTCTAGAGATCATCTAGTCCAGCTCCTCTGCTCAAGCAGGGACACCTAGAGAGCATAGCACAGGGTCGCATTCAGGTGGGTTTTGAATCTGATTGCTAAGCGCCTTTTTACACTGTCATACAAAGAAAAGGAAGATCTACAGTTGCATACATTCTGTTTCATTGGGGCTTTGAGGAAAATCAGAAACAGGAGACCTGTCTGCCTCTTTTAGTCTTTGTCAAAGAGTCAAGCCTTGTGATAAACCCAGAAAGCCAATCTAATTTGAAAAGGCTAGACTTATACACCTCCAATTAACAAAGGGGACATTTGGAGCAGTCTTGACAGCTAGAGGACTGGAGATACACTTTTATAGAAACAAGCAGTTCATTTGCAAATTACATTAATTACAGTAATCCAACTGTAGACGGCAAAATGTAGATAACATTGCATTATTTTGGCAGAAGAATCTTTCTCTTCACCATTCAAACTGCAAGAAGGAAGTGGCTTATTAAGTCTAGAGTTTGAAGACAAGCTTAATGGGACTCGGAGGAAAAACAAAGATGCTGTAGTAACATTTTTTTTTAGCTGTGTTATTTTTATTTTCAAATGTTGCCAGCACTTTTTAGGCCAATGCACATTAATGGAGATTATGGCTAGTGTTATTGTCTCCTGAAATCAGAGTAAAGCTATCCAGATTCACCGCTGCGAATTTAGGGACGCAGTGATGCTTTTACATAGAGATTACAAGGTATTTTTTTGACCCCCAACAGTCAGGAAACATTAGCTTTCAAATAAGAATCTCCTCATGGGAATGTGGCAGTTGAGAAAACAGCTTTTAAGAAATTACTTTTAATGCATTGGACTAATTAAGCAAGTTATTAGTGTGTTTAAGAATCCTTACTTTAACAATTTCTGTCTCCCAGATGTTTAATTATTCATACAAAGCTCAATAAGAGACAAAAGACTTTCCTACAAAACAGTGATACTCACCTGGTTTGTGGAAGAAGCACAAAAGGGCCTTGAAATGAAGCATTTTGATGATGAATAAATTAACATTTTCATGGAAGACTCTGATTTCACCAAAAGAACAAGAAAGATTTTGTTGTTGTTGTGTTTTTCTCTTGCAGCTTGCTCTTCAGCTTAATGGGAACCATAGTTCCCTAGCTTCTCTAGATTCCCCTAACAAATTTGCCCTTCTATATTTCTTGTACAAAATCACTGACATCTCATTCTTCATATTAATCCTCCTGGGTGAGTTCACTTTAGGAAAAGCTAAAAGATGCAGAAATTGAATTCTTAGTACACTTCTGGCATATGACACTCTAACAGTTGATGGCAGAGTAAATTTTAAATATTGATTTTCCATCTTGGAAAACATAAATATGTGAAGTAACAATTTTACCTCAGCAGTATAAGAATGATTTTCTTCTCTTTTATATCTTTTGCAAAGGGTCTTTTATTAAATCTAGTGATTTTTTAAAAATCAAATTATTTGAAATTTGTCATGTAATAATTTACTCTGTATTTTCCATGTGAAACAAATGAAAAAGAAGCAATAAGAACAGTGCAGTAAGTACGGAGAGGCTGACTGTAATCACTATGAAAACACCTTTTTGACATTTCTGTTGGTCAAGTGGTCACCTCAAGAGTTTCTGAAATGACCTAATGGTACTATACATGTCTGATGCACATATCTCACTCACTTTTAAAAGTATTACCAGTGAAAAAGAGAAAAGTAGAACAAAGAGGTGCCCAGCATTTATAAGAAAAGAACTAAACACAGTAATCTCCGCCACAGAGGACCGATTTATTATGTCAGCTTCTGAGATGTCAGTATAACACATTTGACAGGGCAGTGACTTTATGATACCATTGAGGTTACCAAGTGAGTGATTTGTGTTTTGTCAGCTTTATATGGGTCAGTTCTTCAAAACTGAATTATTTCTGTTCAACAGAAAAAAAAAAAAAAAAAAAGACAAGGCAAAGTCTGAAAGGGACAGGAATTGTAAGGGGAACTACTGATCAATGATGCTTTAGGAACAATGTTTCCAACCAGAGAGTCCTAATTTATGGTCTAACTGTGCTCGCCTCAAATAAGCCAAGCAATAAGCTAAGGCTTTTCGAGAAGTCTGCTTAAGCTTTGCTAATTTTTGGTTACACTAAATAAATGTGGTAAAATCTGTTTCTAATTGAAGAAAAATAAGGATTGTCCAGTTTTGTCAGGACAGATGTTGTTATTTTGCCTTGAGAACAGCATAGAGGATTCCAGAAGCCCATTGCACAGCATTCAGTTAGGATTAGTCTAGTGATCCACAAATCGAAGAAAACAGACAGATACACTAAAAACCATTATACTGAAATTGTTGTAGGCTAGAAGAAAAAAACTAACCTAATTTTTATGTAATGAAATAAATGTCAGCACAATTTGATTCAACAGACTATCTTTAATTTATCTACAGTCTATTCAACATTTGTGGAACTGTGTGTTAAATTCATTAACACTGTAAAGAGTAATAGTTACGTTCTGAGTCTGTCTTTCAAAAAGAGATTACTGCATGCGATAGATAAATTTCTGAATGGAGCATACCCAAACAGGATATATGTGGCTTTCATTTTCAGCTGTTAAATATCAAGCAGCTGAAAGATTATTCTAAATGTACACCAGCGCACACCAATGGATGAACCAGAATCAATTTAAACAGCACAACAGTAGAGAAGAATCTGGATTGGTTTGCCTCTATTGCTCAAAAACTGAACAAAAGGATATGTAAAAATGAAACATGATCTCCTCTGGCATCTTGTATGTAGAAAATGAGGACAATTTGCATGACTAGTAGAAGAAAGGCAAGCAGAACAATTCAGTAGGAAAGGTACTCATGGGAACTAACGGAAGAATGTAAAACAAAACAACAGGTCTCACATATAACTATTCAGCTTATCAGAATCTTCTTCTGTTCCCTCTCAAAAAACAATTCTTTTTTTCTTTCCTGTTAAATTCCACATTATGAGTAATTTACTCTGATTATTAATGTCACATAGTGAGGAAACTGTTATATAAGCATGCTCAGATATCCCTAAGTACTTGGGTTCAAATTCCAACAGTTTAAATGAACTTATAGTAAGCAGCTGAGAAATTAGGAGACATCTGGATTCAATAAAGAAATAATAGTTATTACATCTAAGGACACAAATTTTAACAAATTCACCAGACATTTTTAGTGCGTACTATTGAAAATCCAGATATAGTTAAAAATGTGAACCAAACTAAAGTTAAAAAAATCTGGAAAGTTGTGATAAAGAAGACATCAGTGCAAATGCACTGTGATCTTCAACAAAAGAACCAGAGTTACAAATTACTTTTAATACCGGTCATACTTTTAATACCTAAATGAACAATATAACCTAAAGAAAATATAATTCATGTCAGTTCAATTAAAGCTGCATAGTATGACTGACTTGTCCGAAGAGTATCTCATAATCTTATTAATGATATTCTTGAAACATTGAAGTAAACAACCTGAAAGGCACGGTTTATCTATTTTGTAAATCAGTTCAGGATCTTGAATACAATAACCTCTACAATCAACAATATTGTTCAGGACTTAAACAGCTACTGCATTCCACATTTTCTATTCTCAATCAGATACTGTTTGGTTTGTATAGCTGTGCACTGAACATGTGGACTTTACTCAGAACGTGTATCTGATAAGTGACATAATTCTACCTACTATATTTTATCACAGTAGATTTACATTTTCAAAATATATTTCCATTCTTTTGAAACCTTTTAAAATATATGAATATGAAAAGAAATATAAATCTGTGAAACAGTCTCTTACTTCTAGATTGCATCCTTGGGAAAAGAAGTTCCAAGAGGAAATATAGAATATAGAATTCTATCCAAAATAATGGACTGATAGCATAACCATTAAAACTGGCAAAGCTTCACAGGTGAGAGATTTTGTGGATATATTAGAAATATTGTGATGAATAGTGGCATCTGAGGATTTTAGATTAGTCTTTCACAAAAATTGAAGGTAAATTGAAGTTAAAGAATTTAAAACAGAAAGTTTGCATATGCTTTAATAAGGTTATGTAGACTAATAAAAATAAATGTTAATTTGCATCTTCATAGTTTTTTTTTTCCAGTCTAAAAAAGCGCAATTTCCACCAAAATAGAAATCTGTAGCATAGAGGACCATAGTCCTTTGAAAACAGAGAGAATCCACTGACTTAGGATTAAGCTCTTAGTATCTATCTCTTTTTATGCTGAATACACTATATAATTCTGTGAGATAATCCTTAGATGATAAGGACAAGTCACTGGGCCACACAATAAAGAAATCTTTTGGCAGAGGAAAAAGCTACTTTTATTTTCAAACACAATGTTTGTAGAACAATTCAGATAATGACATATCAAGAAATTATTTTACTTTCTTCAAAATCCTACTGTGTAATGCACTGATGATAATGGGCTGGAACTAGCTAAGACTCACAGAATCACAGAATCGTTTAGGTTGAAAGGGGTCTCTAGAGATCGCCTAGCCCAACTCCCATGCTCAAGCAGACACCCAGACCAGATGGCGCAGGGTCGCATCCAGGCTTGTTCTGTAGATCTCCAGAGAAGATCTCTCTACAACCTCTTTGGGTAGCCTGTTCCAGTGCTCCTGTCACCATAGCAGTAAAGAAGTTCATCCTCATATAGAGATGAAACCTCCTGTGTTTCAATTTGTATCCATTCCCTCTTGTCCTATCACTGGCTGCCATGGGGAAAAGTTTGGTCCCATACTCTTTACGTTACCCTTTCAGGTATTTCTACATGTTGATAAGATCTCTTAATCTCCTCTTCTCAAGGCTACAAAGGCCCAGCTCACTTTTAGTCTTTTCTCATAAGATAAATGTCCAAGATTTTTAATCATCTTCGTCCCTCTATGCTGGACCCTCTATAGAAGTTCCATATCCCTCTTGTGCTGGGGGTCCAGAACTGCGCAAAGTATTCTAGGTATGGCCTCACCAGAACTGAGGAAATGAGGATTGCCTCCCTCGACCTGCTGACAACAGGGTCAGGATCCCACTAGCCTTCTCGGCCACAAGGGCAAATTGCTGGCTTATGGTTAACTTCTTGTCAACCAAAACTCCCAAATCCCTCCTCATAGAGCTGCTTTCCTGCAGGTCAGCTAGATTCAGCACCATTTAGCACAACGCTCTGAGCTCTGCCATCCAGCCAGTTCTCATTCCACCCTCTGTCCACTTATCTAACCCATACTTCCTGGGCCTCCCTGTGAGGATGTTATGGGAGATGGTGTTGAAAACCTTGCTGAAGTCAAGTTTTTGCAAAATGCAGGACTGATGCATAACAAAACACATTTTTGACAAATTCAGAAAACAATTTCAATTAGAAGTAGTGAGGGACTAAAAAATGCTTCTTAAATAATCTTAATTATCTCAGCTCTGTCTCTTTATCATAAAAAAGACAACACAGAATTACCTGCAGGGAGGTTTGGCTACACAGCCTGAATAATCAGAGAACAAGGCTGAAATTCTTGCCTTTCAAACCTGTATGATAGTATGTTGTTTTCCTTGGCTGTCAGAGACATCAATTTAGAAGACCGAACATGTATAACAGTTTGATTATATGTATAACAGGAACCCTCAGACATTTATCCATTTAAATACGCATTATAGTGTGCTTCACTATGTTTTAGCATGAATTGCAACATTTCCCTTTTGTAGCCTCTTAAAAAAGTTAAAGACAGTAACATTTTTTCATGTTAAACTTTTTTTTTTTTCAGTGGGCTACTATAAATAAAATGTAAGTTGAAAGTTGATGAAAATCATTTCAAATCCTTTTCCTTTGTGAATCTTACAATATTAATTCTTCAGTGTCTGAAATGCTTTCCTTTTTTCAGATATAAAAGTGCAGAAGGAAGGTGGAAAGAAAGTTACATGGAGTACAATCTTTCCAGAGACTCTGCTAATGTAAGAGAATGGAATTTGCTTGGGGGCAAACTGTGGCTGCAGAGAAAAGAGTAATTTGGCTGTTCTAGAAAACTGTAGGACAGCAAGAGAGCAGGAGAGCATTTTCATACAGTTTTGTATGAAAAAAAAAATCTGAATTTGTAAAATAAATCAGAGAAAAGGAAGATTTATCCCAAATTTATGTATAAGCAGCAGGAAAAATACAATTCTTTACCACATCTTATTTGGTGATTGTTAAAAATATTACAAACAATTTTGTAAAATTTCATGTAATATTTTTTAAACGGCAGGATGTGTTTTACAAGAGTCTTCATAAATTGAACCATATCTTCATGTCTTCTGTATGCAAATCAAAATTTATTTGCTTTGGAAATTTAGAAGAATAAACTTTAGAAATGTATTCAATACATTTTGGCCTGCATATTCTTGCATTTTTCAGGATGATTTACATTCAAAACATTCCAACAAAAGATGTCAGCTCCAGTTATGTTTTCTAGGTAGACAGCACTCAGCAGTTCTATCTACTCACCTAAAGTCATAAGTGAATTCATTGATAGTTTTTCTAAATATCAGCTATGAAGACGCATAAATCAAGCAAGCAAGAAAAAAAAAACCCCAAAACAAGCAAAAAAAAAAACCTCAGGAACATTTGGTTAGAAGGATGAAAAAGAAATTTGCAGTAAATCACACCTGTTTTTTATATTGATAAAGTAAAACTAGATAACTCCGAAATTTGGAAAACTACACAGGGAAATATCTCTATATAGTCATCATTAAAAGTGCTAAATCTAAATAGTCCTTATTCAGCAGAATTGATGTAGCTTGAGAGACAGCAATTTTGATAAACAAGCAAAAATAGTGTGTTAACAAACAGCTGTATACTGTGTATCTCACGAATAACTTTTAATTAAGTAGGCCAGTAGACTTAGAAGTAGGCAGGCAGAATCATGTAA
>NW_010589523.1:119548-175177 GCF_000705375.1 Tinamus guttatus
TCTTGCCCTGCATAAATTCTTTCTAATGTTAACCTGAACTGCTCCTGACATAACTTGGACCCATTTCCTCTTGTTCTATCTGCAGTTATTCTGGAGAAGAGATTAACCCCTGCCTCAAAACAACCTTCTTCCAAGTGGTTGTAGAGAGTGACAAGGTCTCCCTTGAATGCTGTAATGTAATGTAATGCTGTAATGCTGTGAATCTCCTCTTCTCTGGACTAAAGAACCTGACTCCCTCCGCCGCTCCTCACAAGGTCTGTGCTCCAGCCCCTTCACCAGTTTCACTGCCCTTCTTTGGACATGCTCCAGCACCTTCATAACCTGCATGTAGTGAGGGGCCCAAAAGTGAACACAGGATTCAAGGTGCGGCCTCACCAGTGCCGAGTACATGGGGATGATCACTTTACCCTGCTGGCTACCCTGCTCCTAATACAAGCCAGAATGCTGTTGGCTTTTTTGACCACCTGGGCACACTGCTGGCTCCTGTTCAGCTGGCTCTCGACCAACACTCCCAGATCCTGCCACCTACCTCTTCAGGCACTTTGCCCCATGCCTGTAGTGCTGCAGGGAGTTGTGACCAAAGCGCAGGATCTGGCACTTGGTCTTACTGAACCTCATACCCATTGAGGTCTCTGCCCATTGATCCAGTCTGTCCAGATCCCTCTGCAGAGCCATCCTACTCTGAAGCAGATCTACTCTTCCTCCCATGTTGGTCTCATCTGCAAATTTGCTGAGGGTACACTCAATCTCCTCACCCAGATCGTTGATATTAAAGAGGAACAGTCCCAACAGTGATGCTTGGAGAACATCGCTTGTGACTGGTCACTGGATGGATTTAACTTCATTCTTCACCTCTCTCTGGGCCTGACCATCCAGTCAGTTTTTCACTAAGTGAAGAGAACACCTGCCCAAGTCATGAGCTGCTGGCTTCTCTGGGAGAAGGCAGTGGGAGATGGTGGCAAAAGTCTTAACTGAAGTCGAAGTAGACCACGTCCACAGCCTTTCCCTCATCCAGTAGGTGGGTCACCTGGTCATAGAAGGAGATCAGGTTGGTCAGACAGGATCTGCCTTTCATTAACCCGTATTGGCTGGGTCTGCTCCCCTAGTTGTCCCACACATGCTGTGTGATCACCAATAATCTGCTCCATAACTTTCCCCAATACCAAGGTCAGGCTGATAGGCCTGTAGTTCCCTGGATCCTCCATCTGACCCTTCTTGTGGAGGGGTGTCAAATTGGCAAGCGTCTATCTTCTGGGACCTCCCCTGTTGACCAGGACCTCCAATAGATAATGGAAAGTAGCTTGGTGAGCACTTCTGACGTCTCCTTCAGAATCCTTGGGTGGATTGCATCTGACCCCATGGACTTGTGGGTGTCCAAGTGGAATAACAGGTCACTGACAGTTTCCTGCTGGATTATGGGGGGTTTATTCTGCACTCTATTGTTGTCTTACAGCTCTGGGGGAGCCTACTTATAGAGATTATTTTACTGGAGTTTACTTTAAACCAATAAACATGTGAACACATTTCTGAAGGAAGCTTATAATTGCATTTCATATAATCATCATTTCAACAAGAATTTCATCACTCTCTCTCATTCTGTTCTCTCCATCCTTTAATTGACCATTTAAAGACAAAAGAAATCAAGCTGCTCCTTGAAGGAATTCACATTTTGTCAAGGACTCATTCTGTCATAATTTGTCTGACTGGGTCTCAATGGAGTTAAAAATGTTTGAACATGACTTCAACTTTAATATAAGCATATAACTGTGACATATGTACTGACCATGGCATGCATTTCCTATGTTCTTGTCTCATACAATGTCATTTTATGCTGTAATCTAACCAGTTTCTCATGGCTTTCAGCTCATTTTTTTAAAAAGTCTAGATGGACAACGTTAGAATGGATTTCAAAGACTGTATGGAAAAGATTTCAGATTCATGACTATGGGTGTCTGAAATGTTTTAGTGCCTAAAATGAGGCACCATTAAAAAGACATTGATTTTCTGAAAACTCTGTACACTCATCTGCCAAAAATACTGGCCTACCCATGTGTAGTAGAAAGGAACTAGGAAGTAACACATAAAGTTTGCAAATAGCTGGTAAAAATAAAACATAGATATTTTCAGAATGTGTGTAAACTTTAAAAAATCTTCCCACCTGATGCTACCAAAAACAAACGTTTATTTTATCTCAATGCAAATTTGAAGACAACAAATACATTGAGGTTTAGTGAGACTATAAGGACTTCTAATTCAAGACCTTCCCAAATGTCAGCTGGTTGGTGGTTGTGATGATACTCAGGAATTGTATTTTATATGCTTGTACTGGTTTTACATTCTTTCTTAGACAATAGTTTTGGACACTAAGGATCTTCATCCTTTTCAGGAATATCTGTTCTTATGGCTATCCCTAGCTATTCTGCAATGAAACTCTCTTCTTCCTTTAATGCATGTAATCAACTTTGTGGTCAGTCTTATCATGTGTCACTACCATTATTCTTTATCTAAGGTGAAGTACAGTGGGATCATAAGAGGCTATTCATATGACTTAGAGACATTTTTGTGCTAGATGACATGTAGAACAGAACATGTCTCTTGCCCTTTTCATCATTATCTAAAAAAGAAGAGAGTATTGCTGTCATAAAACAATAACTTCCATTTCATTATATAAGTTTAACCAGAAATTAGGGCCACCAGCAATATGGTTTGTAGATTACAGGAATGTATTGTATGTTATTTTGTGAGCTTTTGGTATGCACATAGTGAATTATTCTCCTATTCTCATTATAAATCCATACACAAGTCTGAAATACTACACTGTGCACACATGACCACACAGAGTTCTCTTCAGATATATGCATTTGCAAATTAGAAATTTACTTTCCTAATTCAAATGCTTACAATACCCCATTTATTCATTTTGATTTATAGAGTAATTCTTCAAATGATGTGTGCTGAAAGATAATAATATTTTCAGTTGGATCTTAAGGTAAGCATACAATAATAAAAAGATTTTTTTTAAAGATAATAAGGTTAAGGTTATTTTCTCATTACCTTTGAGAAACTAACCTGAAGGAGAAGAAAGAGAATGCTTGCTCCCACAATAGCACTTTTCTGTGATTAAAATGCTGAATGTATAAATCATAACTTCAGTTTCAAATTTTTTGGAGAAAGTTTTTTCCTCCATCTCCCTCTGCTGAACAGATAAAAATTCTAAGCATTCACTAAAAGGAGAGTTTGTTCTGGTGCTTTTATCAGATATAATATCAGAAAATAAAATCAAACTTTACTTGATAGAGAAAACAAGAATTACTGCATGTGTAAGCTAGTCATATGAGAGATAGAATAAGAAATAACTGCCCCCTGAAATTTTTCAAATAGGCAAACTCTATATAATTAAAAGAAATACTTACATGAAGAAAAGCTACTTAGAAAGCATTTTTAGCAATGCAAGGATGTGCCATTAATTCTTAACTGCTGTTATAATGAATGTTCTTTTGGAAAATGGCTATATTTAAAGGGATTTCAAGCCTTTGAGCTTTTCCAATAGTACACATAAAATGAGAGGAAAATAGAAAGTAGATTCTGAAGACTGAGGAGACAGAGAAGAAGGCAAACTTTACCTAGCTGATTCATGGCTTGTTGACTAGTGGAAAGATGTAGCATGCCTAAGAGCATTTTTCATCAGTAATTCTTTCTACCTACATAGGTGTGAATGAATTCTAAACACAAGACAGTCCCTTTACTGTAGATCCAGCATGAACTTGTTGTTTTCTTCAGCGAAATTCTGTGATATACGATTGCTCAAGTCATCATTAACTATATTCTAGGAGAACAGTTACTACTGATGCAAATAGATTGGTCTTTACAATCAAAACTCATTTCTCATTTCTCATATCATAAATGATAATTTTTCACAACTTTTTCAGTGAGCAACAGGGTTTTTTTTTTTTTTATGCCTGTAAAGCATTTTTCTCTTATGGGGTTATTTTTAGCGTCTCTTAGCTCTAGAGAACACAAAATCAAACAATGTTTTTAACTAAGGGAGTCAGTTTGCATTTTCATTTTATAAGACTACCAAAATACTAAAAACCTCTGTACATCCATCGCCCCCAAAAATGTTATATAGATACTACCTGCAAGACATTCGGAAGTAAAGCTCTATACTCCCCTGTAGTGCACTATAGGTGCATTATATTTGCACCTTTGCTAATAATTCCATGGTTTACCAAAAGATCAAGGTATCTGTGCTTATGCAGTGACCCTGTTTGCATGTGTCTGTGTTTCATTTATATTTTGATGCAACAATTTTTACTCATCATATTTGTTTGTTTAGCTATCTCTCTAACTTATCTGTAAAGTTCATTTACATAATATAATCAATTTTCCCTGGGGGGGATAGTGAACCCCTATACTGGACATATGATATATCTTTAGAAGGTTCTCAACCCAGAATGAAACAAGGGGGTTTACACAAACAACTCATATTCTCCTGGAAAATAATTTCAGGGAAGCAAAATGGTTCTCTATGCTCAGAAATGATGTCTTCTTGACAGAGAAGTGAGAGGTTTCACAGGTCCAAGGAGAAGGTCAGTGATCTTCCAAAAGCAGCTCATCCAGCTCATTTTGATTTCTAAGGTATCTTGTTCATAGTATTGCTTTCTAAAATTGATTTGGAGATTGACTGATTTTTGAGATTGTCATAGAAAATGTCAGCCCCATTAAACAAAATTCAGAACCTGTCTCATTTTGTTCTCTGTCTGGGACACCTATTACACAGAGATGATACTATTTGAAGGACACTGTCAGCATTGAAGGCTACTGTCACTTTCCAAGAAACTTGAAGTTTATACATTTCTTAAAGCATATTGAGTACAGTGCCATCCTACTCACAGTTCGTCCCAGTCTAATTACATACAGACAATCTATTACTAAATACTCCTTAGGTTATTTCTATATTGGTTTTCTTCATTATTAAAAATATTCTATAGAGCTTATTCCTCCAGGAAAAGTGACAAGAAAAGATAAGGAAGGAAATATTTTTAAATCTATAAATATTTTGCTAGCTGAAATTAACATGAGATGTGAAATGTAATGTTCAATTGCATACCACTGGAGAAGTGTCTAAAATGAAATGAAATTGAATTGAGAAACTGTTAACAGTCCAATAACTGCTAGGAAATAAATTGACATGAAAACAATGTATCTCACCATCTTTCAGACATCCTGATTTCATAAATACATCTTAGATTACAAGCAGGGTCTCCAAAGTCCCCTAGAGCTGGAAAATCATTAAAGGCATAACCATTTCTTTTTTTTTTTATTTTTCCATTTTCTCATTCTTATGTTAAGAATGGCCCTTTAGGATACACTGAATAAGAGGATTTTTGTGTAAAAAAAAATGTATGTAGATATGCACATTTCATAATAAAAATTGGAAATCCCTTAATTCTGAAAGAAATTTTCATATTTTGTTGTTCATAGTTCAGACAAATGGACTTTTTGGTAATATAAGACGTGGCCAAGCTGTGCCACGTGCTGTAGGTGTCACTGCTGGAGCAGGGGGAGTGGACTCTAGTGGTACCTTTCAACCTTAAGCATTCCATGATTCTGTGATTCTGTGATAAGAATCTAGTAAGTAGACTGTACCTGTGAATCAGGACTGCTAGTCATCTCCTATATCTGGCTTAATATATTGTCTTCTTGTCGCAGATGTTCAAAAACAAAATGAAGTAAATCTGCTTCTGTTCTGTCTTTAGCTTTATCCAAAGGGTCAAAAAGCAGTGTTGTCCACTGATGTAACTGATGAATAACAAGCATCAAGCCCCAGCATTATATTTAGATATCAAACTGAGTTTGTCATCATGATAGCTAGGAATGTTTGGTTTTGGATATGCAGTGAGCATATTCAGTATAGAAATCAATTATGGAAAGCATTCCGTAAATACTAGAATGCCAGGGCATCTTTCATATATTGACTTATTTATTTTACCATAATCATATCTCAAGGAGCCAATATTCTCAAGTTTTAAACCGAAAGCCCAGTTTAACACTGAGAGGATGCACTGCAGACAGGTAAAGTGTGAACCAGATCTACCAGTATTTTTCTGTAACTGATAAACTGCAGAACTCACACACGGTTTCTCAATACATATTTAGATGATAGAAACCAATAGAAAGGGAATTGAAGAAAAAAAAAGGAAAGCTAATATTGTCACATTTTTTCTGTTTGTGTGCCTGTTACACTGATAATTGACTTCTATTAAATTTGTCCTTGTGTTTGAGAGAGTCATTTCCAAATTGCCTGTACATGTAAAAGCTTCCAAGATAAGTATAGTGTATCTCTACAAGAGTTCCACAATTTTAAGTTTTTCTTATTTAAACTTCTATTTGAAAAAATCTTTGCCACTCTCACACTCTCTCATGCCCCCGCTGCTATGTCTTTACACAAGGACAGGAAAGACTGGCATAACATAGCTTTTACATTTAAAATTAGACAATGTATTTACTTTTCCTTTTAAAACATGTGCCTCAGTTCAGGATGTTTGTTGTCAGTGAAAAAAGAAAAATGCCTATGCAAAGTTAGTTGAAACAACATTGAAATAAAAGATAAGGACTGACCTCGATTAATAAACTACTAATATAATTCTAGAAAATCTAGAGAAACCGCACACAAAAGTCAGATGAGACTTCTAGAAAATCAGAAATTTTGTCTTGCTTTAAAGAAATCTCATTCTCAAAACACAAC
Organism: Tinamus guttatus; assembly: GCF_000705375.1. Next base: position 126,297 of record NW_010589523.1, read on the forward strand.
AGGCAGCTGCCAGTGTGGTGGAAACCTGCCTTCCCTTCCAACCCATGGTCCCACATAAGGTGTTATGGTTAGGCTCCAAGTGACAGAGATGGCATTTAGATGCTACAGTGAATTTTCTGGAGGAAAAAAAAAAAAAAACACACACAGAAAATTCAGCTAATACTTCTACCAACCTGCATCTGTTTGGCAGGTCTCAAGATACATCATGCTGACTTACAAAATGCAGCTGCAGTTTCTGTTTTCAAGAATATGCCTCATCTTTGATTAGATTTTTACAAGCATTCCTATTTTGATGGAGACTTTCCCAGGACCTCAGATCCTTGGAGGAGTCTTGGATCACATGTCTAGATCATGAGACAATAAAAGCCTCTTACTAGAAGAGCTACCAAAAGCAAGTAAGCTTCTGTAGCAGCCATTGTGTTATGTTGTGGAGCTTCCTTAATCTTTGTCTGTCAGCATCCTGAGGAGAAACTTTAAGCTAGTACAGTCAGGTCTAGGTATAATAGGTCTAAAAATTATAGTACCCATAAAATGTAGCAGTGATGGGTGCAAAGAACAGAAGCAATATGTGTAAAACATGCTGAAGAGAGCTGTTCTGCCTATTGGAAAAATCATGGTGAAGAGAGACAAAGAGGAGAGGATAAGGTGAAGAAACCTTAAATGCTTGAAGACATGAAGACTGTAAATACTTCTAAGATGGAGCACATTTATATTCAGCCTCTCTTTTCCTTGATTTGAAATAATTTTGGCAGGCAATGATTTATGCTAGTATTTCTCAGGCATTTATGGTGCTTGTCCTGTACGATACGTAATCATACTCTAAACTTCTGCATCTGGGTCTTTTCTTACAATCTAAATATTTTTAGTGCCCCTCTCTTTCTTGCGCTTGACTCCTTTTTGTAAGGGATGGGCCATTACAGAGGGATGCTCTTAAGTTATACTACAATGCATGAATAGTAGGGCTCCAAATCTTGGAGGTATAAAGATTGAAAGAGGTCAAGTGGAGCATGCTACAATGTTTTAGGCAAAGAAATAACATTATTGTGTTGTAGGAATATACAAATAACGTTTTGTTTCATCAAGAATATAAGAAATATGGCTAAAGTAAAAATAAACAAGTGGTAAAACAGTATTTTAGCCCTGGTGTATAAACCTGTGATAAGATGCCTTCTCTTTATAATCACGTCCCACATGTAGAAAGAAACGAAGTGACCGTGGACACTTGGACTTTGAACCTGAGAAGTGCTTTGCTATGGATTTGAGACGCAGCTATAATATCTGCCATTAATCTCCATAATCAGATTAGAACAAAAAAATGATGAAAGTAGATGAAAATACAAGGCACCACATAATAAAAACAAGGAAAATGAAGAGAATTTTCTCTTGAAGATGTTGGCATATTTTGCTATTGTAAAATACGTCATGGTTTCTTATGAGTTTCACAGACATCTGCTGCAGCCAGTGGTGGGAGGTAGGGCAATTTTTGACTTCAGGGAGGCTTTGAATGATGCCCTTTATGGAAAAAAATAGTATTTACTATTGGATCTCTTAACCTAGTGTTTCTCAAAACTGAAGCATTTTGTTTGGTAAGATGCTGCAGTGCAGTTTATAAGTATGTGGGTAAAAGCACAATATAATGGCAAGAGCAGCATATATTTATGAACCCTGAGGCTTTATGTCCTCAAAGCTGACCATTTAAGGAAGGAAGGGAGGAAGGGAGGAAGGGAGGAAGGGAGGAAGGGAGGAAGGGAGGAGGGAAGGAAGGAGGGAAGGAAGGAGGGAAGGAAGGAAGGGAGGAAGGGAGGGAGGAACCTTTAGACTAAATTAGAACTGCAAAAGTTGCTGGGATGAGCTAGTTTAAGTTCTGAAGGCTTGAACTCTGACCCTGTTTAGGGCAGAAGAAGAAACTGAAGACATATCCCAGGGTCAGCGAGGGAGGGAGGGAGGAGAATAGCAACACCTGCTAGTGTCCAGAACTGCTGACAATTTTATAGATGGTAAATGGGTTACCTTGTTTAATGGTCTTATAAAGACAAGGGTGTACAGAAAATGCTTTAGCCTGTGTTCAAATGATACATTAAAAATTGATTAAGACTGAATCTAACTTGAGAATTTGAGTCCTGAGAATTTGTTGCTCTTATCTACACTGTTTGATAATAAAACTCACTCTTTGGTCATTGCTAACGTTACATCAGTCAAGTTATTTAATTATTTATTTTCTCTACCAGATCTTCACCCCTTCTTTGTTATGATTGTTACTCTCTACTGGTTCAAGCAGGCTTTGTTAACATCTATATGAGAAAATAATGCTATATGAGAATGCTATATGAGAAAATAATGCTTTGTTATTTTTTTCTTTTCTTCAGTGATTCTGAACACATATAATGTCAATGAATGCAGAAAATATTGGACTTCTAAGTATTTTCTTTGTTATTTTATTCAGTTTTTGTTATATTTCAGTATGTTTATATGCACAAATTATGTGGTACTATATTCTCATCTTACAGGTATCACTGAAAGTAAATACAACAGAAAATTATATTTTAATAAGCATGACTAAAACCATTATAACACAAAAGAAGTTTATCAAAGCAATTTACCAAACATATCTATTTTAAAACAGTAAACGCTGTCTTTATTTTTGCCATATTCGTCCTTCTTGGGTTTTAGGCTACTTTTTAAAATGATTTCATTTTCATAGAAAGAAAAGTTTTATACTTTTTCCTAAGATCTCTATTTCTATCCACCTCTCTCTGTAATACATATGTATTAAAAACTAAGCTCACTTAGATGGAGACTTACTAAGCTCACTTAGACTAAGCTCACTAAGACACTTAGATGGAGTCTTTATTATCTGTAGCTGTGACATTAACATTCCTTTGTGATATGCATAATTGCAGAAAAAAATATAAAATAACTTTAGCAAGAGATGATAAACAAGCAATGCTATTCTAATTTTAAGTGTGCCTTCAATTCCTGTATTTTGCACTAAAATGACAACTATTATTCTCTGATTAATTATTACATTATCTAATATTAATTTATGTTAATTACTACTAATGTATCTGTCTTCATTTACCATCATTTTTGCTGACAGGAGCTATCTGTTAAACATCAGTCTACCAGAGAAGACATGTTAATAAATACTCCCAGCTACTGTTCTAGACGTCTTGGTGAGAAACTTCTGTCATTCTGCCATAACAACATTGTGTCAAAGATACGTTGCTATACATGCTGGGATGCTGACAACATGTCAAAGACATGTTGACTTAAAAAAACAGAGACACCTTCAATCTTGCTGTTTTGGTCAATCTTAATTCCTTTACACAGACAGCATTTCAGATATCACAATAATAAGTCATCACAAATCACACAAAAGCAAATCAGTAATTTATTTTGTTTAATACTATTAATTCTCAACAAAATCCTATGTAATAGCACAGAAATGAACATATCTTGGCAGCAGTGAGTCTGTGGTTTATTTCCTCCTATACATACTATTTTCTCCTGATAAGTGGAGAGCAACATTTTGGAATACACATTTACATGAATGGTCAGGAAAATATTTACTAAATAATCATTATTGTTTCACTTAATATTGGATAGAACATATATGCTACAATTTACTTTTTTTTTGTCTTATATCACTGAAAAAGTGAAGTTAAAAAAAAAAAAGAAAAAGAAAAAGGAAAGGAATGGAATCAGAATAGCGTTTCTTTTTTAAGCCAAAGTTAGTCTTAAGCATCCATCAGTAAAGCATGGCATTTCTTATACAACACTTCAGGAAGGTTAGTAAGATCCATCTCTAAATTCAGTGATGAAATTAGAAACCCTTTCAATTCTGTGGTAGAGCAGAAATTTGATTCAAGTCAGCTTTGACTGATATCTCCATCTCCTTAACATCAAGTCTTGAACAGAACACTATGGTAGATTCTTTTGTAGTTACAGTGCTGCAATTATCCTACTAGGGGCTCTAGAAAAAAAAAAAACTGCAGTAGAACATCAAACTCTGACTTAGAATGTGAAAGGATGAACTGATGGAGGCTATTTAGAAAGTAGTGGTTCTGTTCAAGCAAAGTGCTGAAGCAAACACTCACCTTAAAAACAACAGAATTTCTTTGATTTTTAAACATAATAAAAGGTAAGTAAAGGTACATCAGGGACAAGACTGGTGAAATGCATAAGAATACCAACACAGGCTCTGTAACAGACTGCAAAGCTCAAACGGGTTGCATGAGGCTTAACACTCTTATAAGGAAGAAAGTTCATTCAATTCTCTTCAAAATTCTCATTTTTTATTCTGTTCAGTTTCCTGAAGTTAGCTTATGGTTAGAAATGAAGCAAAAAATGTTAAGAAAGTAAACACAACCAATATCTCTGAGAAGGACAAGAGAAGTTTATGCGAACACAAGCTAGTCAACCTCATTTTGCTTCTTGAGAAGGTGGAGAAAATTCAAATGGAACCCGCTTCCCGACACAGGCTGGAAATAAAGGTGACTTGGCCATCATGGATTTAGCAGGCACCACCATGGGTCAAGCAGACAAATCCTGCTTGACCACTCTGCCTGCCTTCTTCAGTGAGGAGACTGGCACTTTGGTTGAGGGGACAGCACTGGGTGTTGTGTATCCTGACCTTAGCAAAGCCTTTGATGTGATATCAGAGTTTCCTTGTAATTAAATTGGTGAGATCTGATACAGGAATGAAAAATGGCTCAAAAGTTGGTTGGGCTCTTGAGCGTGCAGGGTGGTGATTAGCATAAATTGCTGAGATGATACCAGAATGAGGGGAGCAGTCAGTGAGCAAGGCTCAGATGAACCTGGAGGTTGTTCACAAATTGCCAGGTTGAAGACCAGCTTTTGGGATGTCCCTGCAACAGGATGGACTGGTGCCAGCTAGCTGGGGAGATGAAAAAGGCACTCTTCAGTCTGGGCTGCAGGAAAGAGACCATGTCCTGCTGTTCAGCATTGCTGAGATTGCACCTGGAGTGCGGAGTGCCGGTTTGGAGTTCGCATCATGGGATAAGCACAGACATGCTGAAGCACTCTTGAATGCATCCTCAGTGACTGAAGACTCCCTACCTCAATCCCTCTCGTGTAGCTATTGCCTAACTCCCAAAGACTCTGCTAAGATGCTCACAGACCTGTGTGGCCTGAGGCAAGCCTTTCCAGTAAAAACTGAGGCAAAAATATATTGCAAAAAAAGATATTGGTCAGAAGTTCTTGCCCCCTGAAGCAATGGATCCAGGTTTTCCTTACCCTTCCTTTTATAAGGAGCAAAAGCTTGCTCTTGCCATTGCTTCTTTCAGTATGTCAGTTGAGCTTTTCCTTTCCTAACTCCACTCCAATATGCGTAAGCCATACGCGAACAAAAATATCCCCTCTGGTTAGCCTGTCTGCAGTTTCACCTGCTTTGCATTTTCACCTGCTTTGTATTTCCTTTTCCCTATTTGACTTCACTTAGAAGTTCAACCTTTTTTCCATGCTAGCCTTCTGCCACTTTTGCTTGACTTTCTGCACATTAAGAGTCATTCTTTTGTTCTGAGAAACTGCCCTTGACCATTAATAAGATGCTTTTGCTCTCCACGGCAGTTTCCTATGGGATACGACCAAGTAGATCCTTGAATATGCCCAAATCCACGAAAATATACTGGGACTGAGAAGTAAATGCTAATTCAGCTAACAAAAATACTCAGTAGCACACAGACTTTGTCTAAATAGTTAATTTAAAAGTCTAGCACTACAAAACAATATAGCTGAACTTTTCAGCCTCAGCATCTTTTTTTTTTTTTTTTCTTTAGTATGTTTATGAGTTCTATGTGAGCTCGTATATTCCTCAGCGTTATATTTTAGACCACTGACATTATTCAGGTAGTCTCTAATGTACTGTATTAAAATAGGTCTGGAATGTACAATATGAAACTTGCAAGTGACCAGAATAATCCACTTACCCCACTTCCTCTCCTCATCTCCATCCCATCTATTAGGGAACCAGTAACTGGTGACCTTCATTTTGTTTTTATCTTGGTAGAAGGTTTTAGCTCTGTCTGAAGACATAAAAGCATGCCAGGTTGCTGCCCAAATCTTCTGTTCTGGCCATGAGGAAGGACCCTAGAAATTTATGATACCTTCTGTTGTCAGAATCTCTAGGAATAAATCTAATGCATTCAGTGACCATAAATGCCAGGTATAAATGCATATTTCAAGTTTGGCTATTAAAGTACAATAGCTTATTGAGGTAAGACTATGATCCATGATTCTACATTTCATAGCCTCTTTGAAGGATCTGAAAGATTATTTAGGCCCTAAATTCTCATTGGTTTTGACAGGAATTAGCCATCTAAAGAAAGTCTTAAGCAATTAGGATAATGGCTGAACCATATATCCTAGCTATGTAAAGTGCACATTTATAAGAGAAGGGCCATATTTACTGATCATTAACGGTAGGTCAGCCTTTTCCTAATACTGCTGCAGTCCCTTTCCAGACTCTCTTAAGGACAGTAAAGAAAAACAGTTTCCAGGGCAGTTCTTCTATAGTGCAGAATTGCTAAAGCTTTCTTCAATTAGTTTTACTAAGATGCTTGGAGATAAAAAGAGAAAAAATAACTAATTTACTCATGACCTGATTAACATTTATTCAAGCAGAATCATTGGTTTGCACTGACTCTTCTGTCATGCTTTTATCCTTAAGGATTCTTCCCTACCCACTATGTGAAAACTCCTGCAAAAGAAATATCCTCCAAGTCAGAGAAGAAAGGACAACTGGAAGGGATTAACAATCCTTTGTTGCTGATTTTTTAAAATCTTATTATTTTTCTTTTGATAATCATTATACAAACAAAGAGGCATCACTAAATTACTGGTCCACAGGAGAGTTCCTGAACTGTTGATTGAATAGTTTGATTAAATAATCAAACTTTAAATGAAACTAATAAAATTTATTTAGTCCATCCTTGAAAACAAGAAGAGAGAAAAAAAAGAGAAAAAAAACCCTTTATTGAAGAGATTAATTGGTTCTTTATTTTTTATTCAAAGAAAGAAGTAGATTTAAATTGAGCTTCACTGAGGCAGAATAAATATCTGTCCTTAATAAAAAGGAATGTTTTTCCCCTCCGCTCCTTGCAATGTTTTTAATTACTTTTGAATAGTTTAATGCACTTGATAGAAAAATTCTCACTTTAGCTTACAGTAATAAAGAAAAAGGAAACTCTCAAAATTGTAACTTGTTTTTCACTATTAACTGAAATTTATTTTTGATTTTTCCATGTTAACAGTACTACTTTCATCAAACCCCAAATTTAATGTTGAAATTCAGAAGTCCAAAAGTTCAGTAAACTTTTTGATGTTTTTCAGGTGAAAATAATGCAGTAGTACTAAATAAGCACATTATTAAGTTTCAATATAGAGCTTTAGTGGAAACGTGAATTAATTTTGACATTAATTGACACAGATTTTGACATTAATTGACACCAACTCTCATGCTGCAGTTGGTGGCTGCACCACAGGAACAGGAGCCTGTTTTTTCTCCACATCTATTCTTTATCTTCTGTAGAAAGGACTTAAGAAATCTCACTGTATGTTGTTCTATAGTGGCAGTTTTTGAATTTCAAGAATTTGTCAAATTTTTAAAATTGTCTTTCAGACATAGCTGCAAGCCAGAAAAAGATATGTGAAAAAATCCACATTTCACATTTTATTCATTTTGCTGAGGAAAAAAAACATAATCTTTTTTCCTCTGTATAAAATAAGCTTGTCCAAAGAGCAAGAGTGCCTACATTTATGTTTCTCCTCTTTCGTAGGATGACAGAATATACAATGAAGGTGGTATTTTCAGCTATCATGACCTGAATAGGTATTTTTCCCTTTCCTTTCCTTCCCTGCTCTGCCCTTCTTCCCCTGTCCCGACTTCCTCCCTTCCAGAAGGGTAACCAGATGCTTTCACCTGTACATCTCCCTTTAAGCAAATAGTTTAAGGACAGGTTTTTTTTTTTTTTTTTTTTTTTTTTTTTTTTTTTTTTTTTTTTTATAATAAAAAACTATACAGAATCACAGAGTGCTTGAGATTGGGAAGGAACCTCTAGATATCATCTAGTCCAACTCCCCTGCTCCAGCAGGGACACCTAGAGCATGTGGCTCAGGGTGGCATCCAAGAGGTTTTTAAGATCTCTAAAGAAGAAGACTGCATAACCTCTCTGGGCAGCCTGTTCCAGTGCTCTGTCTCTCTCACAGTAAAGAAATATTTGAACATACATACATCTGCACCTCTGGCTAAAAACCTCCTGTGAACATTTCTCATCTACTGCTTATGCAGAAGAAAGTTCACTCATTGAGACGCCTCTTCTTTAGAATTTCAGAATCAAGAAACATAGAATAATATAGATTATAAGAATATAAGAGGATATCAAGATAGATACAAGACAGATAACAAGATAGACATCAAGAAAGATATAAGCCTGTCATAGATAGATAAGATAGATATGAGCCTTATATAATAAGATAATAAGATAGATATAAGTCTGTCTTAGAAGAAATAGCTTACAGAGCCTTTTGGATATTCTGCAGCTGACAGAACTTTCTATGGAGAAAGGTAATCTGAGATGAACCTCCTCCTTCACCAGATTCCATGAAGCTTTACAAGCTTAAAAATATATATATTATACCAAGAGATATTGTTATGATGAATCCTTGCAGGAGGACATTTGAGCTTGGATGCAGCATGTTTATTTCCTCCTGTAACTCCCATGTCTGGTGCCATAAGGTCATTTGGATTTTTTTCAATGACTTTGATAAGCTTTGCTGGAGAAGACTGGCAAAGCACAGTATGACCTGCTGATCCTTGATGACAGTAAGTCAGGCACCTTGTTAGGTAGGGCTAGGAAGACGCTGTGTGAGAGCCAGGCCTTGAGTGCAGATCCCAGAGATTAGTCTACAGAGACAGTGAATAGACACAGCAGGTGGTGGAGCAGTTTGTGCATAAAGTTATAAAGAGGGTACCCTCCTCTCCAGTCATAGCATTGTACACTTCCTGAATATGGTTATATTGGACCACAGAGCTCATTCTCCTGCAGCCATCTGTGTTGCTGTATCTGCCACATTGAAGGCTTCCATTCAAACAGACCTTCTGACAGTGGGTGCAGCTTCCCAGGTCTCAAACTGAAGAGAGTGCCTGGGGAGTCATCTTTTCTGCAGATATGTTGTTAATGAGTTCTGTCACCAGACATGGGAGTTACAGGAGGAAATAAACATGCTGCATCCAAGAATATGAGTGAACGATAAATAGAATATTCTCAGGATGTTCTCAGAGTCCTACCACTTCAAGAATCTCAGCTCCCCATAGCAGTAGAGATCCAGGCAGGCTCTGTGACATATGGAACAGGAAGTCATAACTCTGTAAATGATGAGGGCTGGAAAATGATGACTTCTTTTATAGACAGAAAAGCTCTTGCTCCTCCTGGAACCTTAAAGTTGACAAATAGGTTCAGTGTTCTCCAGGCAGAGGATGAGGTGGGCATAGCTTCAAGTGAAGCAATTGAGCCAACACAAGCCAATTGTTCCGTGCAGGAACACTCAGAAGAATCACCGAGTAATTGTTGGTGAATCCCTGTCAAAATGGAAAGAGGCACCCACCTGTCAACCAAGCATGTTGTGTAGAGCAGTTTGCTGCCTGCCAGGACCTCAATCATGTCTTGGAGACTTAACAAGAGACTTACCCACTTCTCTTCCACTTGAGCACTCACAAACTGTACTACAAAGGACAACTTGAAAAAGTATCAAATGAGATTTCCAATTTCTTGGGGTTGTGGTCAAAGTTCTGGAAGCCCAGGTTGTTTTCTGCTCGATCCTGCTAGTGAGGGGAAAGGGTACAAAGTGCTGCTAGTGTCAGTGATGGTTTGGTTTTCTAAAATCATGAGACCCTGTCTGAAGACCAACTGATTGGGATTAACCTCACTACAAGGGCCAGAATTGTCTTTGTGAACAGGGTCGGCAAATTGGTAAAAAGAGCTTTTTGAGAAACTAGGAAAGACAGAAAGAGGAGAGTTGTGGAAATCCTGCCATCAGAAAAACGGGGTACAGATGGGGTTACCTACAGCAAATGCACGTAGCTAATGTACTTAAAAGACAAGGCTATGGAGAATCTGCTTGCACTCCGCCTGGGAATCAGCATGTCCAAATACTTCTCACAAATGCACACAGCATGGAAAATAAACAGATCTGTGTTCAGTCACATGGTTACAGAGGCATGGTGGAATAGCTTGCATGAATAGAATGCTGTCATGGATGGCTACATACTCTTTAGGAAGGACAAGACTCTGAAAGCAAGGTGTGGGAATTGACGTTTATGCGGAAGAGCAGTTGGAATGTGTGGAGCTCTGCCTCTGAGTGGATGACAAGTGGGTTGAGAGCTAATGGATAAGAATTAAATGGTCGACTAACACGGATGACGCCTATGCAGGTGTTTGCTACAAGCCATCTGATAAGGAAGTAGATGAGGCCTTCTACAAACAGATAGAAGTAGCCTCATGCTCACAGGCCATGTTACTCATTGGTTACTTAAACCACTCTGGTATCTTCTGGAAGGCAAAACAGCAAGGTACAAGCAATCCAGGAGGCTCCTGGAGAGCACTTATGGTGATTTCCTGACAAAGGTAGTGGAAGAGCCAATGAGGAGCGGTGCACTGTGGGACTGCACTAACAAACAAAGAAGGGCTGGCTGGAGATATGAAGGCTGAGGTCAGCCTTGTCTGCAGTGATGGTGAGGAGGTGAAGTTCAGGATCAGAGCAATAAACTAGATCACAGTTCTGGAATCCAGGAGAGCAAACTTTGTCCTTTTCCAGAACATGCTTGTGATAGGCGCCTAAAAAGAAGAAAGGTCCAAGAAAAACGGACGTGTTCAAGAATCACCTCCTTCAAGCACAAGAGCCATTCATCCCAATGAGCAAGAAGTTGAGCAAAGGCAGCAGGAACTGCCTTTGGATAAGCTAGCAGGTCTTGGCAGAACTCAAAGAGAAGAGAAGAGTGCACAGAAGACGGAAGTAGGGATGGGGCACTTGGGAGCATTATAGGACCCTTGTTCAAGTATGCAGGGATGTGACTAGGAAGGCTAAGGACCTTTTGGAGTTGAATGTGTCAAGGGATGTCAAAGACAACAAAAAGAACTTCTTCAGATACACCAGGAACAGAAGGAAGAATATGGAAAATGTGGCCCACTACTTAAGGGGGCAGAAGCCCTGTTTATAAAAGGATTCACTAAAGGCATGTCTGAAGGCATGTTTGAATGTCTTCTTTGCTTCAGTCATTATCTGTAGGACCAGCCCTCAGGCATCCCAGATGCTGGAGACCATGGAAAATGTCTGCAGAAAGAAAGACTTTCCTTTGTTGGAAGAGGATCTGTTTAGAAATAATTTTGGAAAACTCGACATCCATAAGTCTATGGACCTCAATGTAATAAACCCATGACTGTTGAAGGAGATGGTGGCTGTTATTGCCAAACTAAATCGTCTTGGAAAGGACTTGGAGAACAGGCGAGGTGTTTGAGGACTGGAAGATGGCTAATGTCCAGGCTTCATAAGAGGCAAAAAAGAGGGACCCAGGGACCCAGACCAGTCAGTCTCACCTCATCCCTGGGAAAGTGATGGAACACTTCTCTTGGGGAAACTCAGAAAGTAGAGGATAGATGAGCATACAGTAAGGTGGATTAAGAGCTATCTGAAAGGCAAAGCTCAGAGGGCTGTGTTCAGTGGGACCAGGTCCAGTTGGAGGCCTGTAGCTGGCAGTATCCCCTGAGGGTCAATACAGAGTCCAGTTTTGTTCAATTAACTCATCAATGATGAAGGGACAGAGTGTACTCTCTACAAGTCATATGGAACTAGGAGAAGTGGCTCATACACCAGAGTCTGTACAGTCTTTCAGAGAGACCTGTACAGGTGGGAGAGTTGGATGAAGAGGAACATCATGGAGTTCAACAAAAGAAAAAACAAATACTATTACTAAAGAAATTATGAAAGATCTGGAGTTTCTGCAAGACTGCCGTTCAGTTTGTAGGTGACTAGAATTGAGGAGTTGTGGAATGATGACACTAGTCACCAAGTCATTTTGAGAAAAAAGAAAAGCATACGAAGCAAGAAGTCAAGAAAACTGGCGGGAGGAAAAATAAGAAATGAAGAAGCAAGACCCAACAAGCATATTTGAGCAAGTACTCCTTATTTTTCATTGATTGTTTCTCTTTATCATCTGCAGTAAAAATAGTCTTAAGAGACTGGCTGCCTTCATTTTAACATGAGGTAAAGAAGAGGATATAAGTTCCTTTTATTTCTTTGAAAATATCTTCTAGGAAATATATTCCTAGAATATTATATTCCTATAAGATTTTTTTCCAGATGAATAGCAGTCTGTAGAGATTAACATCCATCTCCCCAAAGAGTTTTGTTAGTGAGGTCTGAAAATAAATCAAATTTCTGAAATATGATAAGACCTGCAAACTGCAATACAGAACATCTTTTTCAAACCATTTTTCCTCCACATTTTTACTTTCACTGACTTGCCAATCACACTAAAGTTTATATAATGAATATAAATCATATCCAAGAGGAATTTCTCCCTTTTCTGTAGGCTGTGAACAGAAATATACAAGTTGTTTTATCTTCCAAACAATTTAACAAATATTTTATGAGCTACGAAGTTCAGCAACTTTCATGAAAGAGAAAAAGAAGGAAGACTGAGTCTCTGTGTTTTGGTCTTCTCTAGTTTGTCTCTCACTCTTCAAAGTTAGCACTTGCACACAGGAGCAATAGAAGTGACTGTGATCAGCCAAGATCACAGTCTCAAGAAATATGCAAGCCATCTGGCAATAACTCATACCATATCATCTGCATTTGGCTTATTTGAAAAAACTGAGCATATGTGAGGGTGAAATTTCAAATCACCATTGACAAAGCCTGTGTTACAGACTTTAACAAATAATTAAAAACTACACTTGTATTATTAAACTACAAGTGACATAGTAAATAAAGTCCTTCTGGACACATCCACTGCTTCTTATAGTCTTTGTCATTCTACAACTATATTAAAAAATACTTTTCATGGCAAAGCTGTTGGATTTCCTACAGCAGAAGAAATTAAAAATCCATTTGATGATGAGATGAAGAATTTTAAAAAAGGCAAAGAAAAAAAGAAATAAACCCTGAAATTAAATACATAAGGATCAGGCATTCTGCATAGAGTGAAGAAAAGTATTGTACAGATGTAAAATATTTTGCCCTAACAAAATTAATGAAAATAAATCCAGTAAATCTGCACTACAATTTTAGAAGCTTGTGGTAAGAAGCCTTTAAAAGACAGTTTCCTATACTCCAAAAATACCGAACTGTGTCATAACTCATACATAATCACTGGATTAGTACTACCTTATCCATTCCCTTAATTATGTGAATTTGTCTACTTTCATTTCCTCCTGAAACTGCTGATGCTGTCTGTCTCCTCAGTCTCTGGTGCAATTAGATGCAGACATTCACAGCACACTGCATAAAAAGGCACATTATTTTTTTTTTGTTCTGAGTCTGTTTCCTCACAATTTCATCTAGTTCCTTAGAATTCTTTTCCTGCGGGATTTGGCAATCAAGTTCTGCATACCACCACCTTTATAATTCTCTAGACCTCAGTCTTATCCCTTCTCAGCTTTCCTCTCTACAAATAAGAGTCAGAGACAGCATCATGGGTTGTATGCAAAAATATCTTTCAGCGTGAAATTCATGAGATTTTTAAACATATGTTTAAGCAACAGAAAGTGAAATTCAAAAGCATACAATGCAAACTTTCCAATATGAAAAATCCTTCAAAAAAAAATCATCTCCCACAGTTCCAAAATAGCAAATGTTCCTATAATTTTATATATATGCTTATATATATATTTATATATAGATAGATATAATTTTAAGAGAAAAAAAAATGAAAATACTTCAACAAACTCTTTTGTTACTTATAATGTATTTTACTGACAAAGAGGTTTGTTCTGTACCCTCACACACCTGTCTGACATATCTCAGCACTCCCATAAATCCCTCCTGCTATGACCACACTACATTACATGTCAACATTGGACCTACTTGAAGCACCCCCCCTTATCTCCCAAAGTGTCACAGGACTTTCCAGTCATGATCTTGTGCATCTGCATATCCCTCTTCTTCCTGAGATTTGGACAACCACTTTGTGTTTGAACGGTCTTCAACCCAATGTACCTTCTGGCAGGCCTATCTATTACTGAACAAGTTGGTACTGAATAAGCTGAAAAGCCATGATATATAGAGGAGATACCTTGAGCCTCTGGATTAGTAACACTAGTATCCTCATTGGCTGAACAATAAAGTCTTGTTCAATAAGTTCCTGAGACTTATAGCAGTCCACATCAACTTCAGTGCTTTCTACGATAACATCAGTACTGAGGGTAGAGTGTTGAAAACCCTGCCAGAGAATGGTTTCTTGATAGTATAAATTTCAGTAATTTATGGTAATGTTTGCAAATCTTTAGAAATTATGCTTTTCAAATACATAGATAATTTACAGGACATCTTGATTAATAAACAAATACTATTGTTAGTTTCATAGGATATTATACAATTTTTATACAAAACACTAAGTCAAAATAGTTGATGCCAGTGACACAGATGTTGCAGGGATTCACCCTGGTAAAACCATGAAACTCTTGTTTGAGAGTTCATGGAACCTGCTTAGCAGCTTTAGGCCCAAAATCAGATACAGAATTAACTCTTTGCTACCATAATGTATTTTACGGATAAATTATACTCCTGAAGATAAATAATTCTCTGTATTTCAGTTGCAAAAATGTTGGGAAATGAATAACAATAGAGAACAGATTTGGTGCAAGACAGAAATTCTCAATTTTTAATTATCAGTCTTTCTTGTGCAAAACAGAACACAGCTGACACAAGCACATGACACAGATGCCAAGCACATGAGCAATCACAGGAAGACCAAAGCTTTTCTTAAAAGTGAGCATTCAAAGGCATCGGCACCTTTATTGCTACGTAATGACATATGAAGCTTTTTGACTCTAGATGACAGTACGAAATAGTCTGAAGTCAGCAATGACTGAAAATTACGACAGTTAGAGAGCTGTTTTATGGCTTATCAGAAATGAACTGGTGTCCTCATTCCATTTTTTTAATCATAAAACAATTATATCTAATGCTGATTGATATATTTGATTGTAGTCATGGCTGAGACATTAAGGCTGAATGAGCCTTGAAAATAAACTGCTCTTCAACCTACAGTTAAAGATGAGTCACATGTTAGATGGTGAGAAAAACGCCTCTCTCTTCTTACTTCTTCGATGGATATAACAAAATCTGCTTCTATTAAATTCTGATTCCCTATCTGTCTCCAGTTAAAATGAAATAGAAAATACAAGTCCTGTGGGAGGGTTTATATATATATACGTGTGTGTGTGTGTGTGTGTGTGCATTTATTGCTCTTTATTGCTTGCATTTCAGAAGCATGCAAGATTTGAAAGAGTGAATCCGGTTTTGCTAATTACAGTAGAATCATAGAATCATTATGGTTGGAAAATACCTTCAAGATCATCAACAAATACCTTCAAGATCATCAACACCATGCCTGCTAAACCATGTCCCTAAGCACCTCATCTGCATATTTCTTGAATACTGCAAGAGACGGTGATGGTGAGTCCACCAGTTGCCCAGGCAGCCCCTTCCAATGCTTGACTACTCTTTCTGTGTAGAAATTCTTCCTAATATCTAATCTGAACCTCCCCTGGGGTAACTTGAAGCCATTTCCTAACCTGTAGTTATTCTGGAGACGAGATCAACCCCCACCCCACTACAACCTCTTTTCACGTAGTTGTAGAGAGTGATAAGGTCTCCCCTGAGTCTCCGGTGGGCTAAAGAACCCCAGCTCTCTCAGCCGCTCCTCACAGGTCTGTGCTCCAGTCCTGCATCAGCTTCGCTGCCCTCCTTCAGACACTCTCTAGCACCAACATGTCGTTCTTGTAGTGACGGGCCCAAAGGTGAGTCCTCACCAGCGCTTCACTAGCGCCACCTAGTGCAGAGGGACGATCACTTAACTGCTCCTGCTGGCTGCTCTGTTCCTGACACAAGCCAGAATGCTGTTTGCTTTTTTGGCCACCTGGGCACACTGCTAGGCATACATATGTTCAGCTGGGTCTCGACCAACATTCCCAGATCCTTTTCTGCCACATATCTCTCCAACCACTCTGCCCCAGCCCATAGCACTGCATGGGATTGCTGTGACCAAAGTGCAGGACCTGGTACTTGGCTTTATTGAACCTCATACGGTTGGTCTCAGCCCGTCAATAGCCATCTAAAGCAAACCATATTGATGCTAACATGAAGCACACACAACATCCAGCTGGAATCTGCATACTTCAGCTGCCTTTTCTTCATAAGACATTAAGCATCTTCTCTGGCCATGCATTTTAGGAGGTTAATAGTTAATTATCAGTGTCCTGTTCTACAAATGGGGATGACTTCTGAGCCTTTTATCCTATCTTACAGAAGCTATTCTTCTGGAAGAAGAACCTATAACTTATGATCTGGAAATGTCTTTTCCTGAGGTACAGTCATATAATTGTAGACATTTTATTTAGCTCAATTTAAGATGTTACATCATCTAAGATATAATAAATGAGCATGGGAATATTCTTAGTAAATATTTTTAGTGCATTGCAAATGCAGAGTATAATAGCTTATCTTAAAAAACTTTATATTCACATAGTATTTAGTCTTAGAAAAGCTCTTGTTATATAAATAAACATGAAACAAATGGACATGGCCATAAATATTTTGATGAGCTATTAGTATTTCTAGAGGTGAAAAAGTTCAACTCATCCTTTTCTTGCTATGAACATTGCTGCTGTTCTACACACTATTTTACTGGAGTATCAGGATCCATTTTCTACAGTTCTTTCTGCAATGTATGCACTAACTGTAGGGGCTTTCAATAGCTTTCATTCTTAGTCACTGAGAATACAATAGAGAAATATGAACTCCATCTGCTTAGTACACAAATCCAAACAGATCCAATAAGAAGTATGTAATGCATCATATGTACATCACAAATGTCATTCTAAATAGGGGAGGGCAGGAAGAAAGGAAGGAAGGAGGGAAGGAAGAAAGGAAGGAAAGATTTAGACATTGTGATATGTGTTTAGTTAGAAGACAACATAGCAGACAGAACATCTCAGGTTTGATGGGAGAAACTATAACTGTTCTCAGATAATAATGCATGAATTTCAGTATGAAAAAAAAAAATCATAGGGCCAAACAACTAACCACTGGAGGCATGTGTATTAGAACAAAAGATTTTGAATTCAGATAGTAAATGTTCCTCAGACTTTTGAAAATTTATAACTAAGGAATCTAAACACTAGCATTTCTCTTCTCTCTAACTGATCATGCTCTTCTTGAGGGGATATTTTTACAGTTTATTTTCATTTCAGAATTAGCCTCTTCATTACACTGCGTTATTAAGATACCAATTTAAACTAAACTCTCTTACCATTTCAAAAATGTAGGTCAATTGGCCTTCTGCAGAAAATTAAATGAATTTCAAGGAATTCCTACATTTTCCTGTTAAAATCTCATTTAGTTGTGGACTGCATTAATCTTTTAAACTGGAAAGCTCTGAGTGTTATTCAAAAACAACAGAGTTGTTTAAAAAAACACATGTAAAACAATTGAATAGAGATAGAAGTGTTTCATAACACAGACAAATCCTTTCCTTCAAATCTTAATCAAAAGTCATAAAAAGAAATACTCTTTTACAGATGTAGCTTATATATGTTAAAAGGAGGAAACAGGTACAGGAATCACAATATGGTAATTAACAATTAAGTATATTTAATAGTTTTTTTTTCAAGATATACCCTGTTATGTCTAAATGTCTAATTTCATGGAATCACTTAGAATGAGTAACTACTTTTTCTTCCAATAGCAAGTGTCATTATTACTGTGATAGAGTTCAGTAAAAATAATAATAAAAAAAGGTGACAGAGAAAGTCAACAGTTCATGTTATGGATTCTTTAAAAGCATAATAAAATATGCCTTCATTGTCTGTAGACATAATTTCTAATAGTGGCATGTACATATTTGAGTAATTTTTCTTGTGGTTGATATTGGAATTTTGTAAAAAGATGCTGATGTGTATATATATAGCTTATGTTTAAATTATACAAACTATACATATAGTTCCAGTATACATATAGATCCAGTAATGCTATTTTGATCAACAGCAATAGATGAGTAAAGTATTCTCAGAATACTTCTTTGACATTTCCTTCCTTGAGTAGATATTATTAAAGAAAGGGACCTAGAATGCCATACTGTATTGATGCTAAAAATACTACACTTCAAGACAAATGGCAATTTGACATAGGGACTAGCACTATCATATGTTATAAGCATATAAACTGATTTCACTGACACTATCCATGAAAAAGTCGTTGTCAAGGTCAGGTTCCAGCCTGAGGTATCTGTAAAACATCACAGGAATCTTACTCGAAATAAGGACAGTTGAACAAATAATGTTGTCAACATGCATCATATTTAGTGTCTTATAGCCTCATTCTCTATATTCTGCATATTAAGGAGGATTAAGAAGTAGTTTCCATAGCATATATAACAAACATGATATCAAAGTACAATCAAAGCAAAGAAATGCTCCCTGAAATTATCAAAACCTTAAAATGTGAAATTTCTATTTGAAATACCATTTCCAAGATTCTTCAGAATTCTGTACATATTAATTACCGGCAATTGTGCTCTAAACAGTTTCCCTTTGTGTGTATGTGAATTGCGACACTGAATAATAGGATTCTGACATTACAATATATTGACAGGTTAATAATGGGTTTAACTCACAAAGTACACCTGAACTGTTAGATATAGGACTGCATAAAGGAAAGAGAAGCTTAACATGTGGAGCTTAACTTACTTATTTTGCACATTCTGTTTTCAGTGAGGCTTGGCAAGCTTTTTTTGTGTTTCAGCTCTAGTTTGTACATTTAATATTGTGCTCACAGGGATTTCTCACTGCAAGAACTCAAGGTCTATGCTTTTTACTCCTCTGAGTAGTCTTCAGAGACCTCTGCACATTTTCAGTGAAAACAGTCCGCCTTTCCTATGAACAATTTACTATTGTTCTACTATTGTTTAATATTAGATCAAACTTTGGCCAGGCGTTTTAAATGCACTTAATCAGTGGAAAAATAGTAACCAATGACATAGGCTTCAAAGTTAAACCATTGCAATTCATAGGAAGGCTACATGGACGTCTGTATACATACATCTGAATTCATTGTCTTCAAGCAAAAAATTTATATTGCAATGGAATTTTTATTAATATCCTTTCTGATTTTCAATTGGGAAGAAAGTTAGTTTAAATTCAGAAACCTCCAGAACACAAATGCTGGTACAAGATGTCAACCATTTTTTATTTTTCCCGCCTTTCTAGAAGAGCTGTAAAGATCTATCCTTAGCTAGAGCAGCTTCAACAGACTGCATCAAATTAGAAGACTATTAGAATAGTCATTCATTCAGATCTCATCACAGGAGGAAACCCTTATGATCTGAGATTTGTGCGAGCATGCTTCATTACAGTGTCGCAGCAGGTCAACCAATCAGAGAAGAAAAGCAAACTCTGATAAAACCCAAATGTAAGCCCATGAAATTGTCAAAATAGGATGTTCAAAGATAAGATATACTTTGATAAAAACACCAAAAAATCAGATTACAACCTGGACATCTGCTCCATACACAAATGTCCTTGAAAAAGACCTAACTCTTTATAAAGCTTTTCCTGGTGGGACATAAATCTATTATAAAGCGGATTTTCTGACAAAAAGAAATAGAAAGAGACTTTAATTTAAGAATATATGAATATGCATTCACAATGCAGAAGGAAAGGTTGGGCACTGAAAGGATTTACTCAAATAGCTTGGCACACAGGAGTCTGCTGTTTTATGTACTTCTGTGAGGTTATGAAATTCAGATGGGTTCACAGATTTTCAAGAATGTCTCAAACAAGAATGCCTCTTAAGACTCAGAGCATAGAGCACTAACTCAAGCAAGGCAGGTTCAGCTATACTTTGTTTTGCCACAGATACGACTTTATTAAAGAAACCACAGCATTATGGCACTTTTACTCCCCTCATCATTAACAAGACTGTTTTTGGGCATGCTCAGGATCTAGCTAAGCTTTTATCAGTCACTGTTTTGTCTTATATTTTTTATGATATCCTCAGTAAGGAAAAAATATTCATTACTTTCCATAGGAGCTCATTTAGTGAGCATGTCAGTGTAAGGTACATTTGGTTTCCCTGTTGAAATGCAGAACTTGCTAGAGAGGAAATTTCATTATTGATAAGGCGATGAATAGAGGGATATAACCTGAGACATAAAAGCTGCATAAGACAAAGTTTAGAAGAAGATACTTCATTTTTGACAGAATCAAACTCGAAGAGCAGGTTGACAAGATTTCATATCACTAACTGCACAAGGAGTAGAGTTTTAAGAGGCATAAGGACTGGATATTGACATGTTCTGAGCTGATGTGGCTGTGAAAAGATTCATTTAATTTTTTTAAAAAAATTATATTTCAAAGAGTAGAAATGGGCATTACACTCTATTCTAGATTAAGCAAGCACCACTCTATTCACCTCACTACATAGTAACAGAAAATGATGATAAAATCATATTAAATATAAATTTATCCACTCATCAGTTGAGTGAGTCCTTCAATACAACCAACAAATAAAGGTCTGAAGAGTCTTCCCAGCTCTCAGGCAGGCTGAGTTACAGAAAGACCAGTTAACCTGACTAATTTACCCCAACAACTGCCCATATTGCACAGATCTAACAACAGGCTGGTGGAAGGAAGTGATCTGTATGTTTTATTTTCATGGATGCTTCCTGAATTTCTTTCCACATTCAATGGCAGAATGATAGTCTTCCATTCATTCCAGTCCCCTAGGGTATCATATATAGAGTCAGGTTTAGAATGCCTCTAATTGCATCAGACAGGCTTAATATTGTAAGAATAAAATACAAAAAAGAATCTACAATGGCTTATAGACTATTTTATTTGTTTTCTCATTTTTGAGACTCAATCTACAACTACAGAAAAGAGTATTCACTGAAAAATGGAACCAGAGATTTTCAAGTAGAGTGTAGGTATCTAATCTTCAAAAAAGCTACCAGTCCTAAAATCAAAAAATACAAGTAACAGAATCATTCTGAAAGTAGCAAACTTGATTTCAAAAGAGTGAAGAAGTGGAGGAAGGGCAATTAAGTTTGTCTAGTAATGGGTCTGAGTCTGCTGTCTAAGTTCAAAATATATTCAAGAGGAGAGTCAGAAACTCATCCCTGAACTGTCAAACATATCCTGTTCATACTACAAGCATACTGCTGTGAACACCACCAGAGACTGACCTGGATTTATCAATCTGTTTCACACTCATGACAACCCTGCAGGAAGGAAGTGGTAGCCTCCAGATATAAAAAGGAACTTTGCCTTCAGGACTCCCAGAAAGCAGAGTGTAGTTAGCCATTTTGCATATAACATTCAGCTTTGTCACAAGGAGTAAATGTAAAGTTTTCTTGGTATACACCTTTGGGAATATTTTTAATTTTCCTTGAATAAACCAGTCAAATGAGTTTGCAATACGAATAATAACCATAATAATAAAGACAAGCTATTATATTCCTATATATTATTAAGCTTTTCCTGTGTAGAAGCTGTAAAAGGTTGAAAGCTACTCATATGAAACATGGCTTATGCTCGGATTTAAACTTAAATATTTGGACCATTAGTGTGATGACCAGTATCACGATGTTTTAAATATGTTTGTTTTTAATAGTATAAGCAACAAAAGACTTCTGCAAATGAAAGATGGAAAGAAAAACAAAAAAAGAAAAAAAGCAAACAAAACAACAACAACAACAACAAAAAGAACAGTATTTTGTGACAAGCAAAATAATGTTGCCTTGTGCTCCGCAAACCACCAGCTCACAAAAGCAGTGTGGTAAGTAAATGAAAATATGAATCCTTAGGAGATAAGTATCCCAGTACAAATAATGCCAGTTCAACAGTGATCCCTTTCAACTTCACATAACTATGATCAGAATAAAGCTTTTGTAAGAAATATAAGCCAATGAAAGCATATGTTATTAGACTGTATGTTCGGCAAGAAAGTAACTTCAAGCTTAACGCAATCCAGTATAAGATGTCATATTTAGCATATATATATTATCTCTAACATAATCTTTAAATTTTCTTAATTCTTTATCTCAAAGTTGAGCTGCAGCACTGTTTTATTTCAAAATTGTTTTGTCATATACTTCATTCAAGTCATTGATCTTTGTTTTTGATTTATTTTCTGAGCTCTTACAGGTAAAACCACAATGTAGAAAGCACGACTTCAGTAAAAATATTTAAAACAAGTATATGTATTAAACAATTAGTTTAAAATTCAGAGGGCAATTGTTACAAATACTGGATAAAAATAGAATCAGATATTACCTAGCTATTTTTTGACTGGCATGTCACTTAGACTGCTATATATAAAATAAATAAAATGTATTTTCTCCAGTTGTTACAAAAATAATCCTGTTTCAAATAGTTTTTGTAGGTAGGCAGAACTCCAAAATAGTGCTGCTACAGCAGAGATGTGGATATGTGCAACAAGACACTCTCAGATTACAAGTATGGAAAAGAAATTAATGGCAATTTGCTTAATCTTAGGTCTACACTGATGCTTATGAATAACATTATAATCACAAAATCACAGAGTCACAGAATGGTTGAGGTTAGAAGGAACATATAGAGACCATCTAGTCCAATCCCCATGCTCAAGCAGGGATACCTAGAACACATGGCACAGAGTTATATCCAGGCAGATTGTGAAGATTTCCAAAGAAGGAGACTCTACAATTTCTCTGGGCAGCCTGTTCCAGGGCTCTCTCACCCTCACAGCAAAGAAGCTCTTTTTCATATGCAGATGAAACTTTCTGTATTCCAATTTGTACCCATTAGCCCTTGTCCTATCGCTGGCCACCACTGAGAAGAGTTTGGCTCCATCCTCTTTACATTTTCTCCTCAGGTATTTGTACATGTTGATAAGATCCCCTCTCAATTTTCTCTAGGCCCGCCTCACTTAGTCTTTTTTCATAAAATAAAGTCCTTTAATCATCTTTGCTGCTGTACGGTGGACCTTCTCTAGCAGTTCCACGTCCCTCTTGTACAAGGGGAGCCAAGAACTGCACACAATATTCCAAGCATGGCCTCACCAGAGCTCATCCTCACCTCCCTCAACCTGCTGGCAACTCTCCTCCTAATCCAGGCCAGAATCCCCTTGCCCTTCTTGGCCACAAGGGCATACTGCTGGCTCATGGTTAACTTGTTGTCAGTCAGAATTCCCAAATCCCTCTCCATGGAGCTGCTTTCCAGCAGGTCAACCCCTAATCTGTACTGGTGTCTGGGGTTATTATTCACCAGGAGCAGGACCCCGTACTTGTCCTTGTTGAATCTCATGAGGTTCCTCTCTGCCCAACTCTCCATCCTGTCTAGGTCCCTCTGAATAGCAGGACAGACTTATGGTGTGTTGGCCTCTTGAGCCAGTTTTGTATCATCTGCAGACTTGTTCAGGGTGCAGTCTGTCTCCTCATCCATGTCACTGATGAATAAGTTGAACAGCACTGGGCCCAGTCCTGACCCTTGGGGGATACTACTAGCCACAGGTCTGCAACTAGACTTGGCCCCATTTATCACAGCCCTCTGAGCTCTGTCATTGAGCCAATTCTCAATCTCCTTCACTGGTCATTCATCTAATCCACACTTCCTGAGCTTCCCTATGAGGATGTTATGGGACATGATGTTTAAAACCTTGCTGGAGTCAAGGTAGACAACATCCACTGCTCTCCCTTCATCCATTCATGTAGTCATCCCATTGTAGAAGGCTTTCACGTTGGTTAAGCATGACTTCCCCTTGGTGAATCTATGCCGACTACTCCTGATCCTTCTTTTCCTTGACATGCCTAGAAATAGCCTCCGGGATGAGCTGTTCCATCACCTTTCTGAGGATGGAAATGAGGCTAAACATCATGATGTCTCCTTCTCTAAGGATATTCAAAACCCCTCTGGAAGTGACCCTGTGCCATGTGCTCTAGGTGAGCTTGCCTGAGCAGAGGGAGTGGACTAGATCATCTCCAGAGGTCCCTTCCACCCTCAACCATTCTGTGATTCTGCCATATTTGGAAGTTGCATAGGCAAGCTCATAGAGCACAGTTTCACCTGCACACCAGCTGGTTTCTTCTAGACGCAAACTTCATATTTGTACTACTATGATCACATTAACATTAGCTTGAAATTTGTGCACCTATGTGCACTACCTGTATTTACCTAGACCTATCCCAACATAGTTCTAAGCATAATTCCAGTAAAATTAAAACCAACCAACCAACCAAAAAAGCTCCTTATTCTTTACCATGCCAAAAAGCAAAACTAAAATGTGATTGCCGTTAATCAGAGTCATAAATATGAGCGCTGCATACCAGGACAACAACAAAATTATTAAAAAGTTTAATTCTTTGCTAAGGTGGTACATTACTCCACAGTTTCAAAAAACTTGTCTTGAAAATGTAAAAGCTACAGTAACATACCAAAATCAGAAAATCAAAATAAAACAAAACCATTCACCCTTTCCTTCACTTCTCTTCAAACATTTATTAAAATATTACAAGATAGTCTTAATTTTGGTAATGTTAAAAAGTTTCCATTCTGCATCATTTTATGCTGGACTAATTGATAGACTATAGACTGTTCTAAAAAAATAAATAATTATTTAGACAACAAAGCAGGAATCTTGGCTGAACATTAAAAAAAAGTTCCGAGGATCCAATATTAGAACAAATATCACACAAATATAATTTAAAATGAAATTTGCATCCAGATTTTTTTTATGTTTGTAAGGAAAGCAGCTTATTTCGCAATGTAAAGAGCTGTTCAGATTGGAAATTGAAATGAAAATTCCATTCAGATTTTGGAGAACAGTTATATATGATTGAGAAAAATATCAGACTAGTAATAACTCTAATAAGATAGAAAAAAGAGTTGTTTTAACACAGTATAATGATATTTGTTTGGAGACACACAACTGAATTTTTATCTTAACCTCATCTTTGCCATAATATGCATAGGTGATAACAGATGTCTGTGTGAAGCCATGGCCACTACTCTGAGATCATAAAAGCAAACCCTGTTACCATGAAACCGTGATACATGCTTCTATAAACAGCTGCAGTCAAACTAACCATGGCAACTGTCAATAAACAAGCTGATTTTAACAGACTTACCTGTTACACCGCTTTTAAAAGTCCAGTCCTTTCTCTTTACCATGCAAAGATCTTAGCCACTGAATTAAATCAAAATAGAGCATTGACTATGATAATCCAAATCGGTCACGGACAACAGAAGCTGTCTCAAAATGCTTCAAATGAACCTGCAAGACACAGATATTCTTTCATTTTAATTATAAGATGATCTATCATGTCCTAGCTTGTCTAGGATGAGAAGGTGTAAGCAGTTAGTCAATGAACGTGTTATATGAGAATGCAGAAAAGCTATACATGCTATATAGTTATCTCCTGACAAACATCAAGACCAGAGACTGTGAGACTCATCTTCCAGGGAAGAGTACATGCAGCTCCATCATGTGCCTATTGTACATTAAACCAACAGATTAATAGATGGTATCTAAAACAATGCACAACTTTCCAAACATGAACATGTGAGTATCATTAATAGCAAATAAAATTAATGTGGAAGTCAATCCTGTCATATTTTCTTGTGACTAAGAAAATGAAATGCAGATAACTAAAGTATTCATTTCACATATATCAATATATCAATATATCTTTACTGCAGCCAATGAAATTCACATATTCTCTAGCAATCTAGCTGGTTCTGCTTAGTTTTATGCTTGCATGAGAAAATTTCCTATGACTTAGAAGTACTCTTAGTAATGCAAATGACTAAATAGACACTGCTGTTACAATCTCTACATACACTATTTCAGACTTTTAACAACAGTATATCCATAGAATTTCACTAAAAAGATAACGCCTGTAGGACAGTTGAATCTAAGTATTGAGGATATTTCTCTCATCATTTTCTTTTGTCACTGAAATCTCCATGCCAATGTACTGATCTCATAAGGTATTCCAGATGGCATCCAGTTCATGGAGGATTCATAAGATGATGCATAAGATGATAAAATTCTGGGTAAGATTGCCACTGAAAAGAGTGTCTCCTTCTCAAGTTCTGCAAACATACACGTATATATATATGTGTGTGTGTGTGTGTGTGTGTGTGTGTAAACAAAGATAAGGAAAAGGTGTGTGTAGACATAAAAATGAATGAATTCATGTATGCAAAAGGAAAATAAAATATTCTATATGAATTCAGAAATATCCTCAAACAAAAGTCAGTAGATTTGTCCTCTAACTTTCAAACTTCTTTACGACTTCTTTATTTCATGGAGTATGATTACTCAACAAAAATTGGTTTAAAACTAAATGTTTTAGGTCAAAAGAGAGAACTCAGCAGGAGACATTTTTTCTGTGGGACTGTGCTGTGGAAAGCATCTCCTGTCTTCAGCATTATCATCCCACTAGTGTTATTACTTCAGTTTTGCAGTGGCCTGTAGTAACAGTGAAAATTAAAATGACACTGATGATAATATTATACCTGCCTACTAAGATAGTGTTTGGGGGACAGGTTTATATAGAGTGACAAGTTGTTCTTATTATTGATTTTTAAAATACTATTTTTGCTGAATGTCAGTGACTTAAGAAGTCATAGCTAACATAATTGCACTAATGCAGGGTAGAGAGATGAATCAAACTTTTCTTTATTGGTACAAAACAACATGCAGTTACAAAACAACTACATTTTTTTTCAATGTAATAAGAAAAATTGAGGTTTTGCATTCATGTTCAGAGGCCTTGTGACAGTAGCAATGACAGCAGTCCAGTTTGGCTCTTATCCTCTGGAGATTGAGCAGTGTGGTGACTTAAACCTCTCCTCAGGTTTGAAGAGTACCCTGCCAGCATCTTGCCAGTCTTTTTTTTTTGCAAGCATCTAACTATGATCTCTAGAGGTCCCTTCCAACCCTAAGCATTCTATGATTCTATGATTCTATGATTCTATGTCTCAATAAGGGGGGAAAAAAAAAAGGAGAAATGTAGGGCACTGGTCTTTGTTGTGTTCTGACATCAGCCCATTGGCTATGTTGACTGTGTAATTCAGAAGAAAACGAGCCAGCCTCCTGTGCTCTGGTTGCTCTTTCAAGACGAGATATTCATTGCTCCTTTGTTATTTTTCATACTCTTCCAGTAACGCAAGTGGAGCAGCAGAACAGATAAAGAGTTAGTTCCTATGCCCATGGGAAGAATTACTGCCCAGGAGACACTAACTGACCCCAAGGTTTACCATTTAAATCAAAAGGACAGAACAGACACAGGAAATATAATTTCAAATATAATAGTTTTGATTAATTTTATTAAATGTTAGTGCTGTTTTTCAGTTCTTTTTGTAGGTTTATGACAGAGATGAGGCTGAACAAAGGAAAAAAATGAAGAGATGTTGGACTAAAGAGAAAGCACTCCCAGAATAGAAAGTGTCTGTAGATACCATCCAAGTTTATCACTTTAGTTCCAAGTGACTTTTAGAATCTACAGTATAGAGCTAAATAAAACACTATGCTGTACTGACACATATTTAGCACTGCTTATACTATGTGTATAGTCAGCTTCTAATATGAATTGCAAAGACTACAGGCTGCAAGTGTCAGGTATTTTAGAATGAATGCATTGGAAGTCTTAGACCAGCGAAATGTTCCATGGAAAAACACGCACTCGTTAGAGTCACATGGCCATGCTTTCCCCAGGAATAGTCTGACTTTAATCATCCTGCACCTGGCAAGAAAAACTGTTATTTAAATCCAAAATTAGTGCTGCAATAATCATCTACTGAAAACTATACCAAAACCATTAAAATCAGTCATCAAAGTTATTAGACCTCCAGGGAAAGCCACCTTGCCCATTACTTGGAATTAATCAGTCAGCAACACTGGAGGACTTTCCTTTTCTGACTAGTGATGGTACATAGACAGTTACTACTAAGTGGCTTGCCTAGTTTTACTGCTGGTTGATTCATTGTCTGTTGATGAAATGGAATCTGACAGTTTCACAATGTCTGACATGAGGTGCATCACAGGAGCTGTCAATTGATTCGAATATGAGCAACAATTTCAGGAGGCTTTGAAAGAAGCATGCAACCTGCATGTGTGCAGATCCTTTGCTTATATGTAATAGCTCTGACCTATCTTGGTCCCATCACAGCTATTGTATGAACAGCAGTTTTGAACACAGCCATTCATTATTTCTTACAATACATTTCTATTAGATGTTACCTTGCAACATATACATACACACATATATAAAAATATATATATATATATATATTTACACACATATAAAAAAATGGGAGAACTTTGCCAGTTGCGGGCTGAGGGGTAAAGGGACTTCTCGGAAGTCTTTGGAGACCTCACATAGTGGAAGCATGTAAGTAATCATGCATGCAGAACAATAAGGAAAATATAATATGCACCAAATAATTTTACTGAACTGCTCTCCTGCTATACTCATGTTGCTCTCTAACATCTAACATGACACATTCATGTAAAGCACAAGTGACATCAAAATCAAGCACAAGAAATGAAGAATAATATTTTGGTTTTCAAATTGCTATATTATTTTCTAAAAAATAACTTTAGAGTTCCGTCTCTTCCTTTTTTCCCTCCACAGTCTTGTAACTAGAGTCTCAGCTTATGTAAAAAAGAAGGCTGAAATTCTAAATTAATGATCCAGTTCTAGGGACTGTGGCTTTAATGCACATTCCATTAAAACTTGAAAAGTTGAATAAACAAAAACATATCAAATCATGAAGGGATTGTGTTACATTTTTTTCCAGGCTTCTTCTTGTAAGAGTGCAGGTCACAAAACATAAAAAAATACAAAAGCCATGAATCAGTTAAATGTGTTCCTCCAGTTAAGAGTGGTGAGATATATGACCTGAGATCAGCCATGGTCCACCAAAAAACATGATATATACTGGGGTGCTTCCATGCAGAAGTCTTAAAACTTAGAAGTGTAAGACTAAAAATATTCATTTTTAAAGATTTATTGCAATATAACTATGAATAAATAATACAAGATACATTCAGACCATGTTATTTTACCACTGAATATATAAATAACATAGCATCACACTTATTGGGTGAAAGTTCTGGAGCTGATCAGTGCACCTTTGGAAATAAAACACATCTATTAAAGCTTTTCCAACTTTAATTTAATTTAGGAGAGAGATTCCTGTAATCTGAAACTCTTTATATAACATAGATTGCAGTATCACAAACTTCTTTATTACCCAGCAGCTGTGATAGGTGCACACCACTCTTCCCCCGGCCTTTAATGGAAATCAGCAAAAGTGATAACTAGTGCCTGAAATTATCTCTGAGGAGCTGTAAGGCCTTAAGACAGTGATACTCACTGAAACTTCAAGGTCACAGTAACACAGTGTATGCAGATATGGAACTGCAAAATGTACACAGGAACAACAAAATAGACTCCAGTTGTATGCCAAAAAACATCCAGCAGTAAAGCATGTTGGCCTCCTTCCACAGAAATTTCCAGGAAAAAAAAAAAAAGAAGGCATATAGACCACATCTCAGTTTGACTTGGCAATAAAACCTACCCAGAGGGGTTTTACAAGTTTTGGACCCAAGTTCTCCCCAGAAGCAGCAGGCCTGCAGTTCACAACCCTCCTCTCAGGCCAGGATGCTTCTGGAGGAAACTCCTTTAAATTGAGAGCCCTCTCCTTTAGGGTGTCTGATTTTGTGCATACACATTTCAGAATGTAGTCTTCTTATTTGGGATTTAGCTTACGAATTTTTAGCTTTTAGATTTTTTATTGTGTAGTCACTAATTCTCATACTGGCATTTGCTAGTAATAACTTGCCAAATAATTTTTCCTCACCTACCACTTTAATAAAGCATATTCTAAACCAGTGCAGCCTGCATGTGTCAAACCCCTTAATAATAAACAGACCCCGAGGCATAAACTGTTGACCAGATCTGTGAGTAAGGTCTATCTGACCTGAACTGCATGACCCAACAGGAGGGCTACCTTGATTTGATCTGCAGAGGTGTTATCATAGCAGCAGCTTCTTCTTTGTGACTGAGAACAACCTTCAAGAGGTGAATGTAATTTGGTTATTCTCTCTGTTCCTCTTTTGAGGTTTTTAGTGTAACATTCAGTCCTATCTGCTACAGCCTCCTGAAATGGATTTTAGATCATTACAAAAGCTAGCGAGAAATCTTTTTAAATCAACTATTTAATGAAGCAGATTTTGGAATTGCTACATCTAATTTTCTAGAAATATAAAATTACCTATCACCAATGAAACGAGAGCTATAGTCTAACTGCTACACTGCTATATTATTACTTACTGAGCTTGCTTAATTAAAATATAAATGGAATAGGAATATTATTTATCTCATTTTCACAGACTAAAATTGCGTTATGACTAATTACATTGTTTACAGTGAGAGTAGGTAAATAGTGGAAGATTGGTGAGGTGGCAGGAGCATGCTGATGATCAATTATTACAGCCGCAAAAACACGTGGTGTGCAGCACCCATAAAAAATAGCTACAAACCTTAGACTGGCACCACATAGGCATCCATCTGCACTTGTATACTCCCAAAGAATTACTGCTTTCCCTGTTTTCTGTAGCACATGCACAGTACCCCATGTTGTAGCTTATAGGCTATTAATTCTCTTTACATGCATGCCCCCCTGTACCTCACCATGGGGTTGATGCTTTGCAGTGCCTGGGACAGCCTGGTCACTTCATTGTAAGTTTCCTAGGGGGTTCCCTTGCACTTAAGGGATTTCAACATAATAAACATCTAATAACTAGAGTAGTGTTTTTGACCTCTGCATATTCCAAGCATCAGTTACTGCTGCGAACCTCATGACTAGATGGGAGCATCTCCTTTGAATTTCCGTAGGCATAAACAGTTGATCAGGTCTGGGACTAAAGTCAATCTGACCTGAGCCCTCTGATTCAGCGGGAGTGCTATCTGGGAGATGCCCTTGCATTCTGAGATTTCAACTTAAAAAACTTCTAATAACCAGAGTAGTATTTTCTACCTCTGTGTATTTCAACTGCATTATCAGTTACCACTATTAACACCAGTAATCAACCAAGATATTTCAAGATATGTTAACACCAGTTATCAACCAAGATTCATTTTGTTAAATGATTGCAGTGATGGAAGAAACATAGTCACAGTAACCTTGTCACAGCAGTTGGTGCTTTTTTGACTATTGCAAATAAAAGAGTATTTACTCAGCTTCAACAACATGGCTTCTAACTCCTTTGCTGAGGATAAAAGACAACCCCAAATTCATGTGCTCTGAACTTGGCTACATATAGGAGGTTTGCTGGCCTATATCATAAGTGATTCAACATTAATCTTCACTGAAATTCCAGATCATACCAAGCCCCATTCTCAAATCGCCTGAAATCTTCAATTTATTAGGTAAACTATATAATTCGGATATGATCTCAAAGACCGTGCTTTTATAACTAACTCAACAAATTTTAGTAATGTACTTAGGTGTCAGCAAAATGCTTATTAGAGTTTGATTTTTCAATATGGAAAAACAAAATTCTAGTGGAATGTCATTTTACACTTTTTCTTTACTACTTCATATATTTTTGTGATCTTTGAAGCAACACTGTTTCAATATGTATTATCAGCATACATCCACCTGAGACTGAGAAAAAGGCCATTAATAGGCTACTGTTAAAATAGAACAAGATAAATGTTCTGTTGGTCTCTCTGTACTCCATCTAAAACATTTCATGTTTCTCCAGAAAGAACTACTACAATTGCTCCTTACAATGCTATAGATGGATTTGTATTATAGATGGATATGAGTTATTAGCAGCATTAATATAGAAAAACAAAGGCTTGCCTTAATGCAGGTATCTTGTTTAAATCAACAAAAAGTAAAACGAGATCAGTGGGTCTTATGATACACTGAACAAAGATCAGTAGTATTAGCAAGCAAAACAGTTAAAGAACATGATCTCTAGAGGTCCCTTCCAACCTTAAGCATTCTGTGATTCTGTGATCTAGAAAAACAGTTCAGTCCTCCACCAAATGCATGTTCTTATGCATCATTATGAAAAGAGATTTTTTTACAAAAAACTGAGGCTGACCAACAGGTTTCCAAGTAAAAATCTCTTTTTTTTTTTTTTTTTTCTACAGTCAGAGCAATAGACTAAGGCACCAAAACAGGAACACTCTAATTTCTCTCATTAGCTCTCTGCACAGCTACTGCACCTGGCAGTGTTAGTGCAATTGTACCTTTTTTTGGAAAGCCATCTACCCACTTCACCACTGCTCATTTAACAGTGTGTATCAGGAAGCGGTAGAACTCGATACCAGCATCTTCAGGGAAAGAAAGGGCCACATGGGCTGGATAATTATCTCTTCATAAAAAAATACACAGCAGCTGTTACCCAACAGATCAGGTAAAGCCTGTCAGAGGAAGGTGTGTGTATGTAGAGGTGATATCCTAGGCACCAATTGTTTTTCTACAGTTCTGTTCTCGGTGCCATAGAGGTCTTGGTTAGAATTAGCCTTGCACTACACTCTGCAAGATAAACATTTTTTTTCCAAAGGACAACTTCATTTTTCTTCCTTTTTGGGATAAGAACATTTTCAGAATATTTTCCTTTCAATATATTGCAGATGACACAAAATGGTTATGCCTGAAATCAGTTATATAAGTTTTTATTTTGTTTTGACTTCTCAGCTAACTGAATTTTGACTGTTCTTGCCAGGGCAAAATGTAGCTGCAACTGAAAATCTCATTGAACCATGAACTTGAAGCCAGGCAACAAAATACACACCTATAATCTATAGTATCCTATGCATCTTAAGCAGGTGGAAGTCAAGATAGGAACCCGAAAATAAATATGTAGTCAGAAAGGCAATTAATGAAAAGTTAGTTAGAAATGTTACTTAGAATGAGAAGTTAGAAGCTGCAAGTTATAACAGTTACCTACAGAACTTTAATTGGTATCTTCCATTAATACGCACAGTAGGCCAGTTTGAACTGTTCAAATAGAACATACTGTATGTATGTTATTTTGATAATATCATTCCAGAATTTTCTCCGACTGGATTACATGCACTGACTAGCTGACGATGAGTTGTATGTGACTGCAATGTTGCACTCCAAAAGGATCCACAGCCAATGCTTTGAAATAGACATATTGCTGTTATGTAGTAACTGTCATCCTTTCAGGATTAAATGTCATCAATAAAGCTCCCTAAAGCAGTTGTCTTTAAGACAGTATTGCATTTTTGCCTCAGAATAAAATCCTGTTCAGTTACACCAAGATGTTGGTGCCTGACAGGCACACATATTCTGACATTGGAACAACCAGTGAATTTATCCATTATTGCTCTGTGTGATATGCACACCTACCTTGCAACGTGCTACGGTAGGAGAAAGAAAATGGCTTTCAGCAGTCAATTATGAGAGCAACTGTTTCAGCAGCTAGTATCTGTACAAGTTTGATATTCCCTTCCCGTCATTCCCATCATTCCTTTCCAAAGCATACACAAAGCAATTATGCTAACAATAATTCTACTCCTATTATTTTTTCTTGAAACATGAACCAGTTCAGAAAGAGCTAATTTTCAAATTTATTTTACTGAAAACAACTCAACTACTAGTTGAAAGGAGTATCAGTATTCTGCTCGGGTTCTTCCAACAGGATTGCTTCACATGGGTACTCCTAGCAAAATCAATAGTAAAGAAAACTGGAGGAATGCCTTTCAACAATAATTTCTGAGGTTCTACAGTTTCATTAGAATGAAAACCAGTGCTGTCTGAATTCTTTTGCAAAGTACAACTGAAGTCTGCATCCAGAACAAGCTGGAATTTTGCTCAGCTGGAATTACATTTGTGTATCACGCAACAGATTGATAGTTAGAGTGACAGTTTGAGTGCATGTAGTTTAGGGCAGCCTCACTCTAAAGGGTTTTGTTCCCTGGAGAGATCAGTCTCTCCACCTCATATCTCTCCAAATCAAGCAGAAGGGGAATATCGATATATGGATTACTCGCATCTCAGCAATTTTATTCTGTTTGTTGTTGTTGTTTGTTTTGTTTTATTTTGTTTTTAGAATTGCTCCTTAAGCCTGGATTCATCCTAACTACATAGTGTCATGAAGGAATGGGAATAACTGTTCTAACAGCATTGTCCTTTAAAGGAGATAAATGACTGTACCTTTACTGAAATCAATTTACATTAATTGAAAATGTAAATATAATAACTGATAAATATATAATGTATAATATATAATATATAACATATAATATATAAATATATAAATATAACAACCGAAAAGAAATATAATATTTGTTGCTCCAACACATATCCAGTTTCATGTACAATAATTGCATTCATATGCCTTTTTAAAAATATATATATTCTTCATATCTGCAAATGTTTTATTAACCCATAAGAAATACATACATATGCTTCGTTCCGGGAGGAGACAGTTAATATGAATTCTATGTCTTTATTAAAGATTTAGGCAGGCAAACTGAGCTAAAATTAGGCACCAAGTTAGGAAATAGAGTTATCTTCATTTTTACTGTCAATGCTAATGTTACAGTAATCTTGCAGAAAACAAACCATTTAAAAGTTGATGTGTTTCACTAAGAATGTAGCAAAGAACTCTAAGTGGCTGCTTATGAATCTCAGTTCTTTTTCTTCTCGCACAACTTTGAACTACATTTTCCTTTTCTTAAAAAAAGGTATTAATAACACAACATGCCGTACAGAGATCTCGAGAGTCTCCTCTGTGACAAAGTCAAAGATCATAACCTGATACAGCTGGAAGGAGGAAAGATTAATGCCCAGGTGTTTTCTACCTGATGAGGCCCAGGGGAAGGGCATTAAAAATAATGCGATTGTAGAGTTCTTTGTAAATAGATACATTTTAGGTATGATTCAGAAAAAGAAAAGAAGCTGGTAAAATAATCATCCCATCTTGCTTTTTCATTAAACAGATTATAAGGGTTTGGAGAAGAGAGTGCTCAGGGGAGACCTTATCGCTCTCTACAACTACCTGAAAGGAGGTTGTACTGAGGAGGAGGTCAATCTCAGCTCCAGATTAACTAGCATTATGACTAGAGGAAATGGCCTCAAGTTGTGCCAGGGGAGATTTAGGTTAGGTATTAGAAAAGATTTCTACACGGTCATTTATTTCACCAAGAGTGGTTAAGCATTGGAACAGGCTTCCCAGGGAAGTGGTGAAGTCACCATCACTGACATTGTTTTATTTTATATTTATATTTAGTTTACGTTTATAAAGCAACTGCATATGCAGGGTTTCCAGGAAGCTCATAGATATTCTCTAGGAGGTCAAAATCAAAACTATACAAGTATAATTTTTGTTGACTTTACAGTTGACATCACAATCAGTATTCTTTCTTGCACAGATTATCCCTCTCTACCATAAAGTCAAATGAAGAAATTGTGATAAATTCATATTTATGTCCAAAACCAAGGAGTACATATAGGTGTTCTAGAAGAACATCATCCTTTCATATATTAATATCTATTTATAGAAACTTTATAAGCATCTAATTTATCATTACAATTTTGTCAGTCTTCTGAAAAGAAATTATGAATGCTAAATATATTCTCATTCCTACTGTGTGTAACCACTATTACTTACAACCTGTCTTTAAAATATTGAGACAAAAGAAATGCAAACACTTTAAATTTGGAAGAACTCTACCCTTTTTTTGTCAATGCTTCGGTTGTTCTGGGACCCTCATTAAAGCATAGAAAACTAGTGCAGGAATATAGTTTCCCTCCCTCTTTCTGCTCTGCTTTCCACATGTTGCAACAGAAAATACTCTTTATACAGTTCAGAGTACCTGTTTTGTCTCTCCTGTTGGTCAAATCACTTGGATAACAACAGATAAGATAGGAATGTAAGTGTAATAGTGAATCTGAATGGGATGCCTAAATCTGACACTGTATTTGTCCAAGACTGATAATGTTGAAGATGATGATTATAAGTCAAAGATACTTTCACAGAAAATAAAGAATTAGCATGAAAAGCATATAGAAAAAGCATATAAAAATATGGAAAAACATATAGAAAATGATATAGAGAAATATATAGAAATATAGAAAATGATTTGTATCATTGTGGAAGACAGCAGAGAGATAAAATGGGTTGGCATCTCCAACAGAGGCCCTCAGGCATCAGGGCAGATGGAGAACTTCTTAGACCTCACAGGGTTTATCTCACTTTCTGTAACTTGAAATGGTCATGAGGAAAATACATACTCTATTGACACATCACCTTCATCATAGTATGGGAAGTATGGTTCCTGACCAGATACTCTTATTGTATGTTTTCAGGACACTCACTTCACTCTTTTGCAATCGAGTTTAATGATGCCTCCTTATCTTACGCAGTTGAAGGTCAGATATACAATCCATTAGTGCTCAGATATTACACTGATGAAAGTCTTTAAAATAATAAAGAGATCTTTCATACTATGTTTACAGATGGCATCTGTATATAACCATAAAAATATAGAAAACTATATACATATCAATAAATAAAATGAAACAAACACTGCAGAAAAATAATTATAATTAGTGATAGAAAAATAATTATTGTTAATTGTTAATTATTAATTTAGATACAATGTTCTGGAGTACTATAGAGAGAATTCACTTTTGGAAAGATCTGCAATTCACTTAAAAGATTGTTGAACATAATTTTAATAGGCAACTCTGCTTAGTGGGAAAGAATCATCAGTGCTGTACTCTGTTACTCTATCATCTATGACATTTTTGATGGGTTAGTTTTGGCTTGAAATTAGTAAACCTATTTATGATGCCAGCAATTTATATTATTTTTAATTCTTTAGAAACAGTAGTGTAAAAGTAAGGAATGACCGCATTCTGATAAGCAACAACAAATGGCATTAATCAAAATCAATAAGCGAGAGAGTTCTGAGGAAAACATTGTAACAGAAGGTTGATATCAGCAAATGAACAGGAGAAAGGTTGATATCCCATTTCATAGAATCATAGAATCATAGAATGCTTAAGGTTGGAAGGGACCTCTAGAGGTCATCTAGTCCAACTCCTCTGCACATGCAGGGTAAAATTTATACAGCACAAAGCTCTTGGAAAAAAATGATGAAGCAGTGACATCTTTAGATACTTTTAAAGTGAAAAGCAGAAAAGAACAAGTAATGGATAGGATAATGCCTAGTAGAAGAATGCTTTATGTAAGTCAGGAAAATGAAAAGGAAATGCATATTATATCAATTTTGATTCCATAAATATTATAAGAGGTTGGCATTTATTAATGAAGCATGGACTCTGCATTTCTTAAAATGAAAACAGATTTATGAATTTTTTTTGTAGCAGATAAAAGAGGAAAATGACTTTATGATTTTATGATGACGAAATGATTTTATGTCTTTAATCTGAGAGATTTTTTCACTTTTCGCTCTAAGTAAAAATGCATAAAAAATCCGATGCCTAAACATGGGACACACTCTAAAGATGTTACTCTGAAATCTCTAGCATTCTCAGTATACCTGCTATGTAAAGGATATTTAAGAGCGCACTTACCTGACTACTGATCAGTGATTACTGAGGAGGATTTATCAACACAGAGAAAAACAAACAAACAAACAAAAAATTAATTACCATCTGTAGTATGAAAAGATTAATCAGATATGTGATTATTACAAGTTATTGGAATAGAATTAGTCCCAGTAAAGTATATCATCATCATCAGTAGTTTAAATTGGTAAATGAGTTCACCCTAAATGTTAAATATGCTTAACTATATTGATCCATAATCCAATAGCTCAGAGAACACAATTTACTCTTTAGGCAGAAAATTGAGTGATCTTATTATCAACTGATTAATATGATTCTTGGTTTACTGGTCATAATGGATCACACTTAAAGAAATGGAATTAAGGTTATACTGACTAATTTCAATTACTGGACAAGAGTTGGGGGGAAATATCTAATAATATTTGACAAAATATTCAAAGCAGAAATGAAGTGGTATAGAGGTTACCCTCAGGATTATCATTATTGTTGTTTATTAATGGTTTATACAGCACATGAAAGCAACTCAAGGTGATTCTTATGGTGACTTATGTATTGAGAATATCTCAAGTAAATTATTTCTGTGAGGGCTGAGGAAGAGAAAGCTGCTAATAGCTTGTCTTCTGAATGACAGCCACGATATGTGGATATCTGAATTTGATTTGTATGGAGAGAGATATCTGTAAATATTTATTTGAGAACACATGGGACGAAGAACAGAGCTTCAATTTTTTCATTTTACACTGAAAACACAAACATCTTCCTTTGATAATCACCCTTATACTTATCCACTCCTACTGTTCTGAGCTTTCTCTTTAATTCCTAGTGTTTGTCCATAGCCCTTCTTTTTCCCTACTACATTATCAGGCTTATAGAACTTATGAGCTTCTGTTTCCCTGATGGTAAGCTTAGATATATCACAAAGGAAATGAAACAGAAATAATGTCATATATCAATAGGGTACTAGGTAAGACACTAGAAGAGGATAGAAATATTTTTAAAATGAACTTTGAAGGCATGAAGGCACTCTGTCTCAAATATAAACTCTTTTGGCATTTGCCATCAAATGTTCCACTGGATGTAGAGATATGATAATAACATGCGGGAGGCCAGACACGACTCCTGAAGGCTTCAATATGAGTCTAACAGAAATCGCTTTATTCATGTTACAGCCCTCTATTTATCTACTACATTTCTGCTAAGTCATCTAGCCACACGTATGCTTACATTGTGATTGGTTACATACTACTATCCATGCATCTTCTACCGTACTAGGTTGGCTGTAGATATCGGGGCACACGTTTACATGATTGGCCTGCACACAGTCCTCTATCCTGCACTGATAAGCTTGTTTACAGGTTCTTCCTCTCCTACTTCTGTGTTCTTCCAGCTGGTGACTTTCCCACGATCTTTTCGCCTTGGTTTTAGTACAGCTCATCATATCCGTCTTCTATCGGGAAGACTCCGTTACTTAGATATGCTCCCATAATAAAACAGGATGGAACTGGGCAGTTATAATCCCTTCAGTTCCCAGGGAAGAGGACATCAATTGTAAGGATAATTAAAAGTCTCATTTCAGAATAAGCAGCTAAGCACTTGCTTAGCTTCAGTTGACTTCGATTGCTATATAGCTATATAGTGTACTCATAAAAGTCTTTAAATAGGAGTGATTCACTGAACTGGGTTCCCAGAAGTACAGTGTTGACATTGATAATGTATGCAAAAGTGAAAAAAAAAAAGTTGTCTTGGCAATTTCTGGAAGATTTGTAGATGACTAATAGAGAACTTTCTATATCTTAGGTTGTAAGAATAAGAAGAGACACTCCCTTAACAGTTCTCACCAGGGCAGCTGTTACATGAGAGGTGGCCAAACAGATAAAATATTATGAAGGATATGGGCCCTGAAGCTTCTATCCCTGTTCAAAAATAACCGTTGTTTATAATTGTATCGAATTACTTTTTTTTTTTTTCTGTTTGCCTTGGTTAAAATAATAAAGGTAATAATAGCATGACATAACTGCAGTTAGGAGGATAAGCATATTAAATATGAGAAGAAACTTGGATACTGTGGCAGCAGAGACCTATTACTATCCAAAATAAGAAAATAGTGGAGAAATAATGGCTGGGAGAAACAAGAACAACAACATGATATAACCCAGTATGATTCTAAAAGTGGATTAAGATGGTCCAATGCCAAACATACACTCTAAGGGCACTACCTAGCATTGACTTGCTATTAAATTTTGCATCTGCATAAATCTCCAAACCTGCTCTTGTTTGTTACATTTGAAAGAACTGCAACAGCAGAAGAGCAAGAAAGAACACAGTAGTAGCAACACAAGAAAATTTTGTCTATGGTCAGTAAAACAGCTGGAATGTATGTGGGAAAGAGGGTCTCTCCATTACAAATAGTACAAGCTCTTCTGTCAGTTTCACTAGCTTATCCTGAAAGCTTTATAGGAAATGGGTTAACTCATGCAGGTTTATAAGCAATATATTAGTCTTGTTCTGGAAGTACCACATTCAAGTTTACTTCCAGGAAGAACTACAGAAAAGCACAGAACTGTGAAAAATGTGTTTCCTTATGCATATCTGACCACTGCCTAGGAATGAATATTATTTTTTTTCTGTTATATAACTCCATTCAAATTGTAATATCTTTGCTTTTCTCCAGAAAGAGAGTCTCCGTACATTAAAAGAAATTATGCAGGTAAATAGGAAAATTGTTGAATGTAAGTATGTAAAAAATTTGGCACTAGAGTCTCCTAAGTATTAAGTTTTGATTAAAAGAAAGAAAAAGAAAGAAAGAAAAACGACTTGGATCCTGAAAAGAATCCCTTCTTGGACTATAATCCCATCTGCTCTCAAAGTCCTATTAAATTGAAAACTGAAACTTATACTAAAATGCAAGTTTGAGAAAAGTATCAAAATTCCTCAAGTAAGCTATTTATGGTGCTTACAAAGTGACAGGAACACTCAATTTTCCATGTGCTTTAGATCCTCTCACATTATATGAAAAGCCTACCAATCTTATTAATATAGATTTTAATATAGTTTTATTAACTGGGTTAAAATTGTTATGATATCTGCAACATGGGGAACAGTGATTGTACTAACAAATCTCCAATGGGTAGAAGTGATAGGTTTTGGTTATAAATCTTGGCTTTGATTACATCTGAGTAACAAACTACAAATGAGCATTCAGAATGTTGACATTCTCATGAGGAAAGAAAGGAGTAATAGAAAGCCCATGCTCGTAAGCTAGTGGCACATGCAGGGCACATACTTCAAAGTCAGTAGACTTTTTACTCTGTGCTGCACAGCTGCATGAAGAAAAGACAAAACGAGTTCATAGAGAATTCATTCATAATACTGCTACAGCTATGCATGTTGACTGTCTTTGTGATTTGCTCCTCTGTGCATTAGCTAACATTAAAATGGAATCAGGAAGGACAACCGTAAGCATCTTAACAGTGTTGGAGTTATAGATAACAAAATGTCAGGAATTTTAAGGAAAAGGAAGTTAACAAAGTTTGACAATATGAAAGCCACCGTGTTGCGGTAGTTCATGGAAACAAATTCTGTTCAAGAATAAAGATAATATTTTCTAGGTCAATTAATACTCTGTGACATTCTAACAATTTATTTATTTATTTATGGAAAGAATACCATTTTCTTAGTATAATAGAATTAACAAACAAGAATTAATTGGTTCATTTTTGGTACATTTCATAACCTGACAGCTGAGGTAGTTATAACACACAGATATTTCAGTTTGGAATACAAATTCTCCTTTCCTGAGCTTCATTCTTGATAGGCTACTTACCGGCTCCAGGAAAGCCAAATCATTTCATTGATTTCATCTAAGTCATTTTACTGGGACAATTTAATAGCAATTGATGTTAACAGCAACTGAGATATGCTGTCTGCACTCTGGAGTCTCAGCTTAAAGATATGGTGGGGGGGAAAATATTTTAGTACTTAATTTCATAAAATTAAATAATTTTTTGCCAGAATCACGGAAATATGTTATCAAGCACGCATTAATGCCACAGCCTAACAGATGGTTACATCTACATTACATCTACAATACTCCACACGTGGAGTATTGTGTCCACATCTGGAGTATTGTGTCCAGTTCTGGGCCCCACAGTACAAGAGGGATGTAGAGCTGCTGGAGAGAGTCCAGCGCAGGGCTACAAGGATGATCAGGGGCCTGGAACATCTGCCCTATGAGGAAACACTGAGAGAGCTGGGTCTGAGAGAGCCTGGGGAAGGGAAGGCTGAGAGGGGACCTGATCAGTGTCTATAAATACCTCAAGGGAGGCAGTGAGGAGGATGGTGCTGGTCTCTTTTCAGTGGTGGCCACCGACAAAACTAGAGGAAAGGGCCGGAAACTGAAGCATCAAAAGTTCCACAGGAACTTAAGGAAAAATTTCTTAACAGTGAGGGTGACAGAGCACTGGCACAGGCTGCCCAGAGGGGTTGTGGAGTCTCCTTCTCTGGAGATCTTCAAAACTCGCTTGGATGCAGCCCTGTGCCACGTGCTCTAGGTGACCCTGCGTGTGCAGGGGGGTTGGAATAGATGACCTCTAGAAGTCCCTTCCAACCTTAAGGATTCTATGATTCTATGGATACAGCTGTGTGCTAATTATCAACCAAAGCAATAGGTGAAATCATAAAGAGTGCTCTATAATTTTATGGTTTATAACAGTTAATAATTCAGAATTGGAAACACTCTTCCTCTACTAGATGAAATATTTTCTAACTGAACCTTCTGATAAATGACTATTAATGATTCTTTTCTGTATTACAGAACATTTTTCAGTTTTAATTCAGGGTTATGTTGATTCTTTGTAGGATAAATGAAAATGAGAGAGATGTCAGTAATAAACAATTTGTTTTCCTATTAACTATACTTCCAAAAGAAAGGAGGTTTTGTTGATAACAGAAAGAACATCAAATATTAAAACCTTCAATGGGCAAACTATTAAAGGATGAAATAGTAGTTTGGTACTAGTTTGGACTAGTACGAAAGGCTTGGATATACATCTTTTATACTTACCCACATCCAAATTTGCTGTAACTGCAAAACCAGGAATGAAATTTCCTAAGACATTTATTTTGATTGTGAACAGTTCCAAGTTCTGATCAAGTCATATTATA
The DNA here is from genome assembly GCF_000705375.1 of Tinamus guttatus. Next base: position 169,328 of record NW_010589523.1, read on the forward strand.
AGAAGGATGCACATGGGTGCTCCTGGGTATAACAGCCTTCAGTTCTAGAATTGTAGAGGCTGGTAGCTTCACAGAAAGAAATTGTAGCAAGGCACATGATATGATATTAGGCATACTGTAAAATCATAAATCAGCATGAGCTGTTATCTCTTTTATCATACTAGTGCCTTAAATAGATTTTTGTTTTGTTTTGGCTTTTTTTTTTTCTTAAATTTAATTTTCTATTTTTTGAATTAGTTTTCCTGTCTTTCCTGTCTGAAAGAAATATCCCACTTACTTAGTTGAAATCCAAAATAGGTATTAGGAAATCCAAATTAGGTAAGCTCCCACCTGAGTGGACTTGAGTACAGTACACAGAAATAAGCTAGAATTTACAAGTCTTGGCTCATTAACAAGACAAAAATAAACCAAATTTTTCATTCAAGAATCAGTCCAAATGCTATACTAAATCCTCTACTATATGATATAATATAAAAGAAAATCATTTTGACCTGATTTTAAAAATAGATAAAATAAAATAAAATAAAATAAAATAAAATAAAATAAAATAAAATAACAAATTGGAAAGACCTTCCATAACCCAATAGTTAGAGACAAAAAATTGTATGTTACAAGAAAAAACTTATCCCAGGCTTTGGTAAAACATAAGCTGAACTTCTGATAAATTTTAGTAGTTTAATTCAAAATATTCAACCTGCTAAAAATCTAATGTAATATTTTACCACGCAAGGTCCCATGACAATAGGACCATAATTAGGAAGCTTGGAATGTGGGTAATCTCTCTTAAATTTCACATTGCAAATGATTGTGACAATTTCTGCTAAAAAGTAAGTTTAAATCTGCAAAATGGTTGTCCTCACTGTCTGTGGAAAAACATGTATATAGGTACTTAATATATGCACGTTGGACCATGACAACAGTAAGTGCATTAGCCCACAAGGATTTGCTCTACAACATTCTGAGTACCATACTAACATAGATTCAGATGGATACCATCAAATGACTGTTGTTCTGAAAATTGAAAATATAACTAACATCCATCACCTTTTTGGGTCTTTTAAACTGTGATGAGAATTTAGTGTATTACTTTCTAGAATTGTATTAAAATAAGCACTAATAAGCACAAATGAGCACCTCACCTACCTGCTTCAAATTCTTGAAGAAAATTAAATAGAGCTCTGCATCCATATATCTTAGGATTTTAAAATGACGGCAAATAATCTATTACCAAGGCAAAACATGCCTATAACTATATTGCCACTAAAGTCTTATAAGAAGGATGGTATAAGTACAGGGAACAAAGAGGTGGCATTTTTAAACCATTTTAATATAACTTTTATCTAACTTCAAGTCACTTTTTCCACTGTACTAGTAATATCAAAGGGTACTAAAGTGAGCAGAGATGTAAATCATGTTCCTACATAGCACACATAATGTGTTTTTTTTGTAAGACAGATTTCGAGCAGAAATATTGTTATGATTTTCTCTGAAATTTTCTATTCAAAATTAACCACTAAATATTCATTTTAAATTATTTGGTATGTTTTAATAGGAATATTTGTATAAATAATGGAGTTTAATATATTGGATTTTTCAAATTATAGTACATTATCTAAATTCAGAATTTAAGAGTATGAAATAGTACTCAAAAATGCTATACAGATGTAGTTTTTTAAAAAAACAGTTGCTAGGCTGGTTCTGTGATTTGCATTCATTTTAATTTTTATTTCTTTTAAACAAATATTGGAGCTAGTCATGTAACTGTAGCTGTTTAATTCCACTGCAACATTTAAAACAAGCATTTCTTCCATTTGACTTTTTTTGTTACTTCTGACTTAACTAGTTCCAACAGTAATAATCATGCAAGCAATGAAAATTTGTGGCTTTTAAAAGGTGACTTTTATTTTCACAATTTGTATGATTTTAAAATTAACTTACTTTGCTTTTAGCTACTCGGCTTGTTACTGCCCAGTTCGATTTCCACCTGAAAACAAAAACCTATCTATTTCTCATCTAGTTTTAACATTGTGATTGCATTTTTATTCAAAAAGATCGCTGATGAATAGTAGTGGAATGCCCATTACACCTTGATTTTATGAACTCTTTCTTTGAACTGCTAGCCTCAAAAGTCACTTTTCTCTCTAGCCACATAAAATAAATATGAGCAGAACACAGCATATTGCTGGCCATATACTGTTACCACTAGTCCCATCCTTAACTTCATTAGACTTGACGGTTTTCGATGCAGATGAACACTGTAAAATTCACAAATCATCTTCACTATGGACACATATTGTGCAGTGGTGTGGATATTGTACTCTACATACTTCCTTGAAGGACTATTTCCTACCAATTTCCTCTGCAGTGAAAATAACAGGAGTTCCTTTATACATAGAGAGAGATTTTCAATTAGAAGAACATGACATTTTTATAGAGCTTCCTGAAGACTAGTATTCTGGCTCCTCTTTGGCATTTCCAGTACTAAGAGAGCATCTCTGCTCAAATTCCCTACTTTAAATCTGTTTCAGAGGTCAGGATCTATTTAGAAGTAATCTTCTGTTCAGTTTCAAAAATCTTTAGCTGCTACACAAAAATGAGTCTTGAAAGTTATATTTATTCCAAGACTTTTATAGTCTATTTACTTTGCAGATACAAGCAGAAGTATTACAGGTGTATAGAGTTAAACTTTACTGTGAACAAAAGTATTTACCAAAACTGACCAAAGAACATAGACTAGCATAGTCTTTGCTCAGGCAAACTTCTTAAGAGCAAGGTTTCCTGATTATGTGACCTTTGAAGTAACATATTTTATTACTTTGTTGATATCTTTAAATTTGCTTCCTCCATAATTGTAAAGCTTTCTTATTTTTTTTTAAAGCAAATAGAGAAACATTGTTACATCTTTTACTATACCCATCTGTAAGCTGAAGCAGTGCAGAAATGCACAGGTGACATAGTATAACTGTTTTTAAGAGATTGTATGTGAAAATTAACAAAAACACCTAGCAGAAAGTAGTATAATGGAAGGCCTTTCCACCACATTTGCAGAAATGGGACAAAATCTGAAATTTTTCAAGGATAACTAAGAAACAAAACAACCCTTGGATTTCAATCTAAGCAAAAGCATTAATTGAGAGCACAGAATTCTCATCCCAATAAAAATGATCAGTACAGTCCGAAAGGGAATGGGAGACTGCTCAATCATCAGGTTAAGCACCCAGCTTTGCTCTACAGACAGTTTTCAAGAAGTTGATCATTCACTATGCAGAGTGCCTCTGGTAGCTCCAAGATCTTAATCCAGAGGTCACTGAATATTAACAATCCTTAATAAAGAGAAGTAAGGAGACTTTGTCACTAAGTCATTGCCATATAAGAGCAAATAAAATAATTAATTATCTAGGTGACATAATTTTTAGAGTTTTGTTCTTTTTAATAACAAGGAATTTACAGTCTGTATAGCATCTGGGTATTAACAATGCACTACAGATAACTCCTCAAGAAAATATTACAGAACTACCTTTAAAATACAGCTCCACTTGGGAAACTGCAATTAAATGACAGGTGTTATAATGGAAACTCATTTTCTTGTGGAAAACTTTTCTGTCATAATGTTTATGGGTACAGTGATAAGTACGCTCTGCATAAGAATTACATGCCAAACCAAACTCATCCCAGGAATAATTTAACACAAACAATAGATGGCAACCAACAATGATGAATTTATCATATTATATTTACATACAATATCATTGACATGTGATCACATCCTATATTCTTCCAGTACTGAAAGCAAAAAGAAAAGCTTTTAAGAAACTTAAAGAAAATATTTTTCTAATACTTTAGGACACTTCCATCGTTACACAGAGAAAGAATACCATTTCATATGGTAAGCAGTTCTGACACTGTTTCCTATTGACTTTGATGACTCTATCCTCGTACCACCAGATTTCAGAAACAGGCATAATTAGTTTTTATTTCCATGCTTTCATCTGAAAGATTATTTTAGTTCAAGTTAGCATATTTATAAGTTTAAAGAAACAAACAAACAAAAACAAAAAAACTTGCAAAAAGACCCCAGTCTCAACCTGAAATTTGCAGGTGATCATAGAATTATAGAATCACAGAAGGTTGGAAGGGACCTCTAAAGGTCGTCCTGCACACGCAGGGTCACCTATAGCCAGAACAAATCAATACTGCTGATCTAGCCAGAACGCATCAATACTGCTGATGTAATATCCCTGAAGCAAGACAAACATGCTGAACATGCAGTTAGTACTGCAACCTCTTCAATTTGGTAATTAGACTGTTCCCAGATATGCTGGTGTATAGAGTGCATTTCTCATATTGTTCATATGCTTTTCCTCCTGATGTCTTTAAAATAGTGCAATTCGGTAGACGGTTCACTCCAGTCCTCTTAACCCATGCAGTAAAAGCTATTATCCCTAAGAAGTTCAGAATAATCTGTTGATGGTAACAAACAGACAGATATGTACCCTTTTTCTTGATTAATAATGAAGAAAAGGAAAAAGACAACTTTTAAATGCAAAAGAGGCTTCAGCATTATATTTACCAGCTGTGTTAATTCTGCTGCACTCTCATTTGAATAATATTTGAAATGCAAAGTATTTGTATAAAAAGTTTTGAAACATAATTATAAAATTGGAACTGCAGCTTGTCTATGCTTTGTCATACACAGTCATTCCAATGTGATGGTGATATGTAGACAGAAAACATATATAAATATTTGAATTTTATAACAAAATTTGAAAATACAAGCTAAATAACACCAGTAATTTCTAAATGGTATTGAAAGGGTGTGACTTTCATCTGCATTGATTATGGAGTATGCCTATTCTGCTTTGTAGAACACTTTCTGTACATAGTTTGTTGATGGAAGTCATACACCCTAAACCACAAGCTTAATCCTACAAAGTGTTAAACTTTTTCATTCTGATCCAACAAAGATGGTAAATACACAGAAAATGTTTATAAAGACAACGGGATTACATAGTTAGTTCTTGGAAGAAAAAAATATAAGAAAAAGTAGACTTTTTTTCCTGTTGCCAGATAAATAAAGCATTACTGATATCATCTTAAACTATATGAGTATGGCCATCATTAGGGACTTTATATAAAGAGCATGAATGAATTGAATTCAGATGTGTCACACAGGTGGTGTTCCTATGGTATTGCAGTGTGCTTTTTCAGTATGCTCTGTTAGAAACATACCCTGAACTACGCTCCAATTCTCCTACTGAACATTAAAGCTGAATGGACCTGTTGTATGAACCTAGATCTGCTTGTTTTTAACCCAGAATTGCCTGTTTTCATATTGAAACACATCAGGGCATAGATGCAGTACCTAATGTTTGCCCCAAATTTACCAGGAAATTCCTTGATGCCTTTGCTGTATTTCATAGAATCATAGAATCCTTAACGTTCGAAGAGACCTCTAGTGGTCATCTAGTCCAACACCCCTGCACGCGCAAGGTCACCTAGATCACATGGTACAGGACTGCATCCAAGCGGGTTTGGAAGATCTCCAGAGAAGGAGACTCCACAACCTCTCTGGGCAGCCTGTTCCAGTGCTCTGTCACCCTCACTGTTAAGAAATTTTACCCTAAGTTCCGTGGAACTTTCGATGCTTCAGTTTCCAGCCCTTTCCTCTAGTCTTATCGGTGGCCACCACTGAAATGAGGCCGGCACCATCCTCCTCACTGCCTCCCTTGAGGTATTCATATACACCAATCAGATCCCCTCTCAGCCTTCTCTTCTTCAGGCTTAACAGGCCCAGCTCCCTCAGCCTCTCCTCATAGGGCAGATGTTCCAGGCCCCTGATCATCCTTGTGG
>NW_010589523.1:175414-218448 GCF_000705375.1 Tinamus guttatus
GCTCTTCTTAACATACCCCAGGATCCCACTAGCCTTCTTGGCCACAAGGGCACATTGCTGCCTCAGGGTGAACCTGTCGTCCACCATGACGCCCAAGTCTTTCTCTGCAGAGTGGCTCTGCAGAAGGTCGGTCCACAGCCTGTATTGGTGTCTGGGCTTATTCCTCCCCAGGAACTTGCCCTTGTTCAATTTCATATGGTTTCTCACTGCCCAGTTGTCCAGTCTGTCCAGGTCCCTCTGGATGGCAGGTCCTCTGGGGTATCCCAGCAAGGTCCAGGTCCTCTGGGGTATCAGCTACTCCTCCCAGTCTCGTATAATCAGCAAACTTGCTCAGGGAGCACTCCATCCCTTCATCCAGGTCATTGATGAATAAATTGGACAGGACTGGACTGTGGACTGACCCCTGGAGGACACTGCTAACCACGGGCCTCCAACTAGACCCTATGCCACTGATCACCACTCTTCGGGCTCTGCCATCCAGCCAGTTCTTAATCCACCTCACCATCCATTCATCTAACCCACGCTTCCAGAGCTTGCCCAAGAGGATCATTTCCCCTTGGTGAATCCATGCTGACTACTCCTGAGCACCTTATTGTCCTTCACGTATGCAAAGACAACAGCCAGGATAAGCTGTTCCATGACTTTTCCAGAGATGGAGGTGAGGCCTGTAGTTGCCTGGGTCTTCCTTCTTGCCATTTTTGAAGACTGGTGTGACATTGTCTTTCTTCCAGTCCTCAGGCACCTCCCTCATTCTCCAGGACTTTTCAAAGATCATGGAGAGTGGCTTAGCAATAACATTCAACAGGTCATGCAGCACACTGGGGTGCATCCCATCAGGGCCCATGGATTTGTGGATCAAGTTTCCTGAGGTGCTCTCTGACCCAATCTTCCTCTACCCAGGCCAAGTCTTCTCTCCACGCTTCTTCTCTTGTGTCTAGGGTCTGGAATTCTAGAGAGCTGCCCAAGGTAAACACTGAAGCAAAGAAGGCATTCAGTAACTCTGCTTTTTCTGTGTCTTTCATAACCAGGGAACCCACTCCATTCACCAGCACACTCATGTTTTGCCTTATCTTCCTTTTGCCACTGATATATTTGAAAAAGCTCGTTATTTTTAACCTGCCTTGCCAGATTTAATTCCAGTTGTGCCTTAGCTTTCCTTGTCGCATCTCTGCATTCCTTGACAACATTCCTATATTTCTCCCAAGGGGCCTGTCCTTTTTTCCACATTCTGTATACTGCCTTTTTCTGCTTGAGTTTTACCAGCAGCTCCTTGCTCACCCACGCAGACCTCCTGCCCCTCCCCCCACCTGACTTCTTCCTCATAGGGATGCACCGATCCTGAGCATGAAGGAAATGCTGCCAGCTCTCTTCCTTCTAGAGCCCTAGATTCTTCTGAGGAGGCCAAAGTTGGCCCTCCTTAAGTCCATGGTTGCAAGACTGCTTATAGCCTTGCTTCCTCCTCGTTGGATCCTAAACTCAGCCAACTCATGATCACTGCAGCTGTGGCTACCCTCCACCTTCACATCTCCAACAAGTCCCTCTCTATTTGCTGTCTCCTCCACAATCTGTGTTAAAAGGGTATCATTAGTACACTGCAGAAACCTACAAGACTGTTTGTGCCTGGCTGTGTCGCCTTTCCTGTTGATGTCAGGGTGTTTGAAGTTCCCCATGAGAACTAGGGCCTGTGACTGTGAGGCTACTTCCAGCTGTCTGTAGAGGGCCTAAGCAACTTCCTCATCCTGATCAGGTGGCCTGTAGCAATTGCTTGCCTCAGCATCTCCCACATTAGCCTGCCCTCTAATCCTTACCGACAAGCTCTCAACTCGCTCATCATTCACCCCCAGGTTGAGCTCCATGCATTCCAGTTGCTCTCACATAAAGAACAACTCCACCACCTCACCTTCCCAGCCTGTCCTTCCTAAAAAGCACATATCCTGCCATGACAGCACTCGAGTTGTGTGAGCTATCACACTATGTCTCTGGAATTCCAGTAAGATCATAATGCCAGGACCACACACAATTCTCCAGTTCCTCCCGTTTATTTCCCATGCTGCATGCATTGGTGTACAGGCATTTATTGGAAGTAATCAAGCCTGGAGGTTTCCCGGGAGAGGTGAAAGGGCACTCTCTATAATCACCTCCTATACTCACTTACCCACTAGCATATTCTTGTTAGATGCCTTCTGACTTTGGCTTCATGACACTGATTGCTCTGTCCATGTAACATTCCCCTCCCCACTTATTGCTTAGTTTAAAGTCCTCCTAATCAGGCAGGCCAACCTTTTAGCAAAGCCACACATGCCCCTCTTGCTGAGGTGGTTCTCGTCATTCCCCACTAGCTGGTGATCTTCAAACAGAGTCCCATGGTCATAGAAACCATGTTGCCAAGACCAGTGGTGCAGCCAGTTCTTAACCTGTAATATTCACCTTTTCCTTCTTATATGCATTCCCCTAATTGGCAAGATAGAGGAGAACACAACCTGGGCACCCACACCTTTGCCATCCCTAGGGCGCTGAAATCCCAGTGGATGTTTCTCAGTTTCCCCATGACGTCCTCAGTGCCCCACATGAAAGAGTAACAGGGGATAACAGTATGATGCCTGGACAAGCCTTCTCAGTCTCTCTGCAACACCCCTTACTCGAACTCCTGGCAGGGGCACCTCTCTGGATAAGGGGTCAGGTCTACTGATTGGTGCCTCCATGCCCTGCAGTAGGGAGTAACCCATGACAATCACTCACCGCTTTTTCCAGGTGCTCCTTTTCTCCTTAGTGAGTGCAGCCTTAAGGTGTTGACTGCCTCACTCTAGACAACCCCCTAGATGGACCTTAGTCCTTGACCTCGTTTGTCTGGTCCTCAAGTTCCAGCGCCTCATACCTGTTCAACATGGTCACTTGTAGGGGGCAGGTGGGCCAGGAAAGGGCCTAATGTAACAGAACATTAACCGTTGTGTCCTGTTCATTTGATATTCTCTCTTGTATCCAGACAGTGGAGAGGAGGGAAGGGTAAGCTGCTGCTTTTTTTTCTAGAAGGTGAGCAAATTCCAAGTAGGAATGGCTTGATATGGTATAATAATGAGAGGTTTCCAGTTATGTGAACATCCTTTATAAAAGACAGAGCCTGGCACTCAGCAGGGATCAAGAACGGCACCTGAGCAACTCATCCGGCTGGACTGTTAGTATTCCTTCACTCCCCTTAACCTGGGATGCTGGGCTAGGGTAACTCCTTGTAAGGTTCAGAGTTCCCTGTGTATTCAGGATGTAGAAACACTAGCATTTGCAACACCTTGCAGGGTTGAAAGGCATGTGTACACAGCATTTTCATTTTATTTTTTATCTTCTCTTTGGGACAAACACCGTACTCCACTTAGTTAATTGTGTTAATTGCTAATTCTGGCCTGTGTGCTGTGTCTAGTGCTAGGTTGCCCAGTACAAATGGACATGGAACAGGTAGAAGGAGTGTAGCAAAGGTCTATAAAGTTAACTCATGTAAGTATCTCTCATATGAGGTAAAGCTGACACAGTTGCTCAGCCTAGAACAGAGACTTATGGCAGAGGGGAATCTTATGATGGAGGGAGTGTAAAGAAAATACAGTCAGGCAATTCTCAGTGGTAACCAGTACGGAAAACGTGTTTAAATATAAGTACATGAGGCCGTATAGAGACAAGGTAAAAGCAGCCTCATGCTCGCAGGCCCTGTTCCTTGTTGGTGGCTTTACTACTCCAATATCTTGTTGAGGACAACATGTTAATACTTCATTTTGAAAAAAAAACAACATTAATCTTCAATGGAAAGAGATGATCAATATAGCTGACACACTATTTTTTTATAGTTCCTGATGTTCTATCACTGCAGTAGGTAAGTTTGTGCCATACTTTTATTTCATAACAGATTTATTTCCCAAAGATTTAGAGCTGCAATATTAAAGAGTGTCATCATTACAATATTACTCAATGGATCTTTTACCTCCCTTATATTGAAATACATATACATACAGCACATATATATTGCATATAATCTCTCTCTATATATGTATGTATTTATCTATATGAGACAGTGATATGCGAGAGGATGATACTATGACATAAATAAGAAAGATTAAACAAAAAATACTTTTGGCTATATCCTAGCTACAAACTAAAGCAAATGCCTGTCCTTTCTTCTGTGTGGCCAGAGGTTGAAATGGTTCTTGTTTAAAGGAGGTTGAAAATAATAAATATGCTAAAGAAACATGCTAAGAAATATGCTAAAAAATGTCACTTTCTTAAGATTTCCTCTCGGTCTTCCCAGTTTAAGGGCATCTGAGAAATTTGTATTCATTACATGCACTCATTACATGCTCTCTAATTCTCTCTAGTAAGCCAACTTACTCTACTCGGCTTCATTATTTGTGCAAGTCCTCATAGTCGGCACACAGCACCTTCTTCATCACCTCAGAACACTGGGATACATTTGAACACAAGCTGTTTGTCTCACCTCAAGGACTGCTATGGAAAATCCACTATGTGAAATGATATTGAACAACTTTTTCTGTCTATAGCTTTTTCTTTTTTTCTCTTGTCAGATGTTACAGTAACCATTGATTCTGACTCATCTTGAACACATCTTTTAAGAATCATTGAATTTGTTCTGTTAATGAACATGGGTGTACTGAGTATGTTTTTTGTGTAACTCAAGGAAAAAAACTGAGAATAAATTATAAAAACACTTCTTGTGATAATATATATAATCTTTTCCTTTGATACTATATAGGTCCTTCTCTTTTGGTATGAGGTTAAGCTCTTCCAACATTAGGTTTAATGCTATGTGTTTTCTTCAATACTCAGAATGTGGGAAGTCAAAACAGGAAAAAAAAATTCTTATGAGATTTGTTCTTTTAGGATTATTAATAACTAGTCAAATATTTTAAAGTTTATTTCACAGGACATAATTATTTCTGGGAATTGTCTGGGCAAGGAGCTGCCAGATTTCCAGTGCTATTCCAGAAGACTTTTCTCCTGCAACTAGGGAAAAGTTAAAAAAAAACTATACATTACAGCTCCACAGACTTCCTGTCATTTTGAGTGCTAGGGAACACTGAAAGTGCTTTAGAGATGCTGGCTACAGTTATAACATGTTTTCTTAGGCAGCGATATGGATGGTTTACCAAATGTTCTGTCAGTGTTGGTGACTTTCATTTACTCCTGTCTGAGTTTGAACTCCTTAACAGGATTTTGTTTCCTGTCACATTATTAATTTCGGTAAGTCAATTGGTTGCCATCTTAGTAACATACACTGCCAAGCAAATCTGCTTTGCAAAGTCAAACAGAACAGATTGTTCTATATCAGTCAGAAATGCCAAAAAGCTAAAGTTGTTAGTATTAATTCCAGCTCCTGCCCATCTAAGAAAAAAAAATTACAGTACATAAATCTTAACTCTCTGTTAATGTAAAGTGTATTAATTGCAATATATTTGCAAGTTAAAGAAAAAAAGACTTCTGTTTTGCTTGGAACAATAAATGGCTTGCTTTCTCCTGCTCCATTTGAATGAATACTGCATGGGAGGTACGTCTTAGTGTTGCTTTATGACAAGACACACATCTTTTATTAGTAATCCTTTCTTTGACTGTTCCATATGATCACAAAAAATAGGAATTTGGTTTTCTCTAATACGTGTGGGTGTTTGATAAGTTGTTGCCAGCACCACCGGTTTACTAAACAGTGCCTATTTTGCATCTTATAACACTGAGTGTGAAATCATGAAATGAAATTGTTGCTAGTGTGAAAGGAAGACAAGGTATAGGAAAACATTTCTATTTTATGAAGACTATTAATTTCAATGTTAAAAAAAAATCACTGCTTTCATTAATTCTCTGTATGCCAAAGAGATTTTTTACAGTTATTCTGCAATGGTCTTTCTGTACACTGATAATTTTAAAGTTAAATTTAAATAGGAAAGTCTTCTCAGCATTTTCATGCATGTCCTCTTAGCAGCATTCAAGATTTCAGCGTTTACCAAGTTTATCTTTCTATATCTCATCCATAAAGTCCAGTCATACCTTTAGTTCATATCTTTAGTCCTGAACATAAGAAATTCATCCCAATACAAAATATTTGTTTCAACATAGCATACAACAGATTTCCTCATTTCTAGCTAAACTATTTCCTAAAACTATTCTAAACTCTTTCCTAAACTATTTAAACTATTTCCTAAACTATTCTCTTTCCTAAAGCTATTCTAGCTAAGCTATTTCCTAAAAAACATCTTGTGAAAGATATTTTTCTATTACACATTAATTAAAAATTAGTTTTTCCAAAGATGTTCAGTTATTGAGTCAAAGCCGAAAAATGACAGTTATGGTTACACTTAAATATTTCATTACGTATAAGTATCAGAGTCAATACTTGTGTGGCAGGGCTTTATTTTTTTTTTTTTAATTTTAAAAGGTGAGAAACTGAACTTTTATTTGTATTCTATTAGGTTAAGATTTTATACCTTCTTTTATAACTTCTCTGGAATTTTAGTAGATAGATACAGGCATTATATTAATATATATATAATTATATCAATATTAATAATAGAAAACTAAATGTATTTTTTTCATTTAATTGACTTTTGATCCTACAAATTATTCTACAGCTTTCTAAAAATCTTCAGAGAGATATCAGCCTGCAACACATAAAAATTAGTTACCAATTAAGATTAAATATTAAGATACTTTTGATGAACTAATAAATAAAACACAAGAAAACTACAAGATGTGAGCAAAGACTGGGGCTAAAATTTTGGTCTCTTTGTTTCCAGTTGGGAAACAAATATTATTTGCACCTGTAAGATGATATTCAAAATGAAATATTGCTTTACAAACTATGGTAGGAGTGCTTATTCTGAAAGGTGGAAGCTGATAGGAAAACAGAGAAGTCTCTGTACTAAAAATGAATTGCTTTAATTTTTATTTTAATTAAAACTTTGAAGTGACTTACATGCTAATAATTCTTATGTCATAAATATTTCAAAAAAAAAAAGAGAAGAAAATGAAAGTTATTCATAAAAGTTATTCAATTATTATCAATTATATGATCAGTTTTGATCTACTGATCTCAGGTCTTAAATTACCACTCCTATTATTGTTGCATACAGCAAGAAGGACTGTGTCCATATTGGGACAAACACATGCTGTATTTGTCTGTATATGTCTGTGACCCAACTCAGAATCATTCCGCATCTGATTTACTCTTTGGAGTGAGAATGTCACTTGCTTGTAGTTGTAAATAACCTGTAGTGTTTGAAAGTTGTTACTGTCCAGTAATTGTGAAAAGATGATCTGAAATAGCTTAGCAGGGGGTTGGACTAGATGACCTCTAGAGGTCCCTTCCAACCTCAGGCATTCTATGATTCTATGATTCTATGGTCTGTATAGTTATCTATCTTGCAAACAAGAAAAGAAAATCAGCACTATCATTTATGTGGCATTCTTAAAGGGCATAAGAAATTATTTATACAGTGTAGATATAGACATTAATTTGTGCAGAACACACACTAATTTTTATCCAAGATAGATGTCTTATTTCAGACCTTGGATGTCTAATTGCCACTTTACACTCCCACACATATGAAGAGGTCAAAATGGTAGCCTGGAATTTTCAGGGCTAGCAGATTTTATTTTTCTTCTGCAAACATTAAATAGAAAACAATCCTGACAACATACAGCAGACTTTCCATAAGCTATTAGTATTGCCAGCAACAGCTAGTGTTACCAGGATGAGTCAGCTTTTCATTGGTTTTAGATTAAACAGACATGATCTTAGTGAAAAGACATCTAAAAAAAAACAAAAACACACGAAATAGAACACTGCAGATGAAAGAGATGAAATTTATCTTGATTGTGTCTGCCATTTTTAAGTGGAATGTAGTTGAGATCAATCACACATTCATAAATAAAAACCTGCAGTTCCAGTTTATGCTTTCTTCTCCATTTTAAAAGACTGCATAAGGGGCAAAACATCTCTGATGGACTTTAGTGCAGAAAAAAAAAAGATTTAACTTAAATGAGTTTTGCCCCTACAAGGGGCAAAAAGGCCACTCATAAAAGCAAAGCAAACTAGATATCTTATCTGCGCATGCAACAGATTGCTAAGAAAGAAAAAAAGAAAACAATTTTACCTAGACAGTATCAAAAGCATTTCTGAGCATAAACACAACACTATTTGGAGCACAATCAACCACAATTCCAAATGCATGTCCCCAGAATGTCCCATCACATGAGTTTGCACAAATACTCTTGACTTAGCAAGTGAAGCAAGTCGCTCTGGAGTTCTCACTCTCTTCAAGAAAACAGCAGCAAGAGCTTAATATTTACCAAACCTAAATATGTCATTAAAGAAAAAAATTAGGCATAGTAAAGGTATATAAAAAAGTATTTTTTCTTAGTCACCCTTTTAAACTTATTAAAATTGCAGATCTCCTTAAGAAATTAAGGAATATAAGTAGAAATAAAGAAGGGTTAAAGCAACTTTAATTTGTATATCATATAATGATATAAACATCGTAATGATGTGATATATAATATCATTCATCATCATTTGAATATCATTTTCAATATCATTTCATAATATCATTTGAATGATTTAAATGTCAAATTTAAATGTCTATCTGTATTGCAGAGACATTTTTACACTGTGAACATTCAATGCAATATCCTATTAGAAGTACACACAAGTACAAGAACCTACAGGTAAAACACATAATGTATCATCATCAGTAAGTTAAGAGTTCCATTGGGAACTTGTTGCATCTTGAGTTTCCACATTTGTTTCAAGTGAGTTTATCAAACAGGGGAAGAAAGACAGATATGGCTACTGCATAAATGTGTAGTCGGTTCAATTTGGTGATTGACATGGGAAAATGGCAGCCTTCCAGATATTAACTTCCTTTTCTTTTATCAAAACAATGGACACTGATGAAGTAATGGAAAGAAATTCAGAAGCAATAAACAGCAACCTCCTCCACAGACTAGAAGCTTAATTATTGAGAGGGTTAACAGAATACCCAAATATTTCACAAGCAGGAATAGTGACTGGCCAAAGAAACTGTGAATCAGCAAAAAATCTAGCAGATTCAAAACATTCCTAACTGAAATCATTTCCATAGGCTTGGTTAGACTATGCAAGGCATACATTTTTCATCTCTGTCTTTATATAAATGATACTGCGTAAAATAGGCATCATTATCTTAACTTATCCAGTTTTGTCACTTAAAACATTCAGCAGTTAAATATTATTTGAATTATTAATCAGTGAAATAAGATAATTGGGAAGAACTTTTTTTCCCTTTTGTGTTCCAGAACAGATGTTGCCAGATTTTTCTCCTATTTTATGGATTTCTTTTTATTGATTTTATTATTTGATTACATTTAGCAGCCACTAAACAACATCTTGTTATGCCAGAGTTGCTAATTTTTTCCATAGAGAATCATCTGAAAACAAAGACATATTAAGGTCATCTTTCTTCCAGTAAGAACAAGAGAGACTGGTTTATCATCAATGCAGAAAATATTTCATTTTCTCTCTGCAAATATACTGCAAAGTAAGAAGTGCCTCAGCCTTCTTCCACAAGGGAAAAATCATCACTAGTACCAATCATGAGGTAACAAAATAAAAAGTTAATTCAATTAAAATGTTGGAATGGAATGGAATACTGAACAGCAATCTCAACCTATTGATAAATTACATATGTTAAATTATGACATCCAAGCTTAAATCTTAAGTGCTGTTAGCAATTGCCTTCAATATTGCCATCTTGCTATCCAGAGGGATGATCTATGCTTTAGTATTGGCTAAAACTGATAAAAAATGAAAAAACTTTTTTTTTTTTTTTCTATTGGGTAGAAAGAATCAGCGCTATGTACACATTTCATATTTTAGCTTCATTTTCTTTTGTACCATTTCTATGTTTCATTTTATTTTCATTCATTTTAGGAATGATTGCTGGAGGCATAGGCAAAGATTAATAGTATAACTCAGCTAAGCATTCTCTTTAAGATAATTAGCTATTTTGACAGGTACAACAAAACATACTTTAAGGAGCGTACTTTTTGAATTACAAAGAGGAGTGTAATTACTGATATTGATTACTTTTCAGGATTTCCTCTAGGTAGGAAGAACTCTGTTGGGAAAGTTGTTTTAGGATAAACTTTTGAATTTATAAACCTGTTCCTCTGAAAGAATACCCTTAATCTCAGTTCATAATCCATGCAGCATATCTGAAGTTTCAAATGCCAAAAAAACAAAAACTTGGCAATAAAAAGGGATCCCAGGACACTGGTTTTCTACCTGCCTTCAATTGATTTGTAATACTGTGAGCAAAGCAGTGCATATAAAATCTAGACCAAATTTTCTTTTATAATAGTATTTCAAAAGTAATTGAAGCATTATGTAACCATGGCTGTGTGTTCGGTAATAAAAGCTGTAAAATACAATATAAGCTACAGTAAAACACAGTGTACACAGTAAAACTTAAATACTAAATCAATTTTTACCAAATCAATTTTGCAGATGCAAATAAATTCCTTATTAGATGACAGATGTTTCATGAATATGAAGAGAAGTCCAAGGTTAGGACAAAATTTAAGACTTATTTGTATATACAAGAACAGGAAAGATAAGTTATCGAAATTACAGAGTAAAATGAAGTAACTAAAAATAATTGGTCCTTTTCACATGTTTCATGGCCTATTGGCAGCAGTGCTTTTAAGATTAGTACTTTTAAGATTTGCTCAGTGATTCTGGAGTGAGGGATAATTCTTTAACTGAATTATGCCATTTGCTTTAAGCATTAATTGGCCAAATTACTCTCTAATGAAACTTCTTTGACTTCTGGCACTGACGAGTTACTGCTTTGATCCTTCTACCTATGATATTAAGACAGAAAAATATTGTTCTGCTTTTTCAAATGAAGAAATTATATCCATTAGAGTGCTCATGGTTTCCTTTAAGTAAAACAGCAAACAAGAGCAGCAGTAAACAAAAATAACAACCCTGGTAATTTTTAAACTTACATACCTGTCTTTAAGAAGGATGACAATAAGAAGAGGACTTGAAACAGAAACTAGAGTAAGTCTCAACAGATGGGAGTGCAATTTTTAGCTTAGTACTCAGCTTCCCAAAGAATTATGACCATTGTGGAGAAGCAGATTTTCAAATATCAGTATCCCAACAACTTTTGAAGATTTTCAGTAGTTGATCATTTGCTTTGAAATTGACAGTTACAGCACGTAATATCTTAGTACCATGTAGACACATACATGTCTAAGGAAAGGAATGTAGCTTTTAACATCAAAACATAAATGAACATTGAAAGTCCAGAATTAATTTTATTTAAGAAGGCAAGGAGAGGTTGTGGTAGTATCCCATTACCTCAATCAGTATGTGTACCTCAATCAGTTTTTTGACAGACAGCAGTTTTCTAAAGACATCAACCCAATTGGTCTTTTTAAATACAGGATACAATGATGTAAAACTGTTCCATATGTAAGGAAATACTGCACAGTCACTTTGACAGAGGTCCTTAAAGGCATTTTGGAATCAGAAGAGTCACTTGCAGAATTCAAAATAAGCAGGGACTGGAATAGTATTATTAATTTCTTATTCACCGGAGTATATTATCCTGAAATTTAATTTTTATTCTGTATAGCTTCTAAGATGAATTACAGTTTAAAAGGGATTGTTTTATTGTTCTCTTTTATCTTTTTCTCTAAAGATAACTATTCAGAATCTTCACTTCTAGCTTTCAGCTGCATGGCACGAGACCAACAGAAAGAAATCCAAGTAATATTCTGCTTTCTTTGACTTTCTACTATGAAATCAGAAGTAGCTACTGGTCCAGTCTTGCCAAGGATAAATGCTGTCCATCAAATATTGCACTCATTCCTCCAACTGCACATGACAGAGAGTTTTCAGAATAGTAAAACATATGAAGGTTAAAATATTTAAATCTGTCTTCCAAATAATTCTGAAAGATACTTCCAGAAGTATCCTATATTAATGTATGCACATAAATAAGAAGTATGTGGAATAATCTCTTTTGAATAATAGAATTACAAATATTTCTTCCTTTTCTTTGGATATCATCTGAGAATTTCTGGACAGTAGGAAGTTTGAAGGAGGACTGGACAGGTAGTAATACACAAGTCACTTACAGTAAAGAGGAAGAACCCTGCTTTTACCATGTCTGAAACGTGATTGCAAAGTGGTGATGTTAAGGCAAGAGTTGGTAATAAATACCAGAGTCTAAGGTCTGCAGTGAAAAGTATTCTTTTATATTTCTAAAACTGTACAAACACAACAAGGAAAATGCATCCAGGTACACACAGGTTTTGCAGTAGCCATTGTAGGCCTTCCCAAAATACGTGAAAGGACTGGAGAATACCTGTATGCAGTGCAGGTAGGATTTTGGGGGCCCAGGTGAGAAAGATTTGATCTGCTTTGAAAATGTAGTTATGGTGACTGGGTTTATGTGGACAGGAGGTGAGTCTGAGTCAAAACAGTTGATACAATTGCTAACACAGCAACTGAGTGGACTTACCATTTAGTTTGGAGACCTCAAACAGGGCAAGTAAGTTCATACCAGAAGAAAAGAAATCTTCTCCTAGAAAAATAAAGCCATATTACTTGTATTTCTTATTGTTAACATAGTATATTTGAGCTATCCGTTCCAGTGGCCAGTGACCACAGGCAAGAGAAAACTAATTTTACTATTTTCTGAGGTGGCAAAATCTATCATTATTATATTCCCTTCATTTTCACTATTATTATCTGATATACTTTAAAATTCATTGTAATAGTGAAGCATTATTGATGGGGCACTGAAATAGTCAAAACAATTTCCTTTAATGCCGAACGCATATCAGTCATTTATAAGCAAAATTTATGTATGTATATGCACATACGCATACAAAATAGCAGATCAGCTAAGACTGAAGGAAATTTACAGCTCTTATAATCTATTTCTTTGCTGATATATTTCATATTCTAACAGATCCCTTCTTAGGCCAGAAGGAATGCCTTACATTTTGCCAGGATTCAGAAACCAATTTTGTCATCTGTATAAATTTGAAACTGTCAATCTATTCAGATGCTAAACTGAATTCTTCTTGAACTTCCCAAACTATCTAATAGTTTACCTATTATCTAAAATAAAATGATAGCTTACTAGTGCTGCACTATCGGCTGAAGTTTGTGTGTATGATATGCTAGCATATAAACAGTAGCAGGTTTGGTTCCACTTCTTGGAATTTAAGAGACTATCATCCCTAACTGCTTCTAACTGGTTTTCCTCCAAAGAAAGAAAGCACTGTATAAAGTGCACCATCTTTTTTTTCTAGGGGAAAAAACAAAAACCAAAATCATAGGTAGGTCTCTAAAATAAGAACTAACAAACATAAATAAGAACTAAAAAACATTTTCAGAATAAACATGTATTAAGTAAATGCTTCTACACTTTAAAAATACATATTTTGAACATCTAGAAGAGTATTATTAAAATTCAGGCATATTTTAAGAAAAACGAGAAAACATGTCATTTAATTAAAACATACATATATATATATACATACATATTTCTTTCCTGCAGATAAGAATAGCCATCATTTGAGGGTACTGTGAATACATATTGCAAGTATATGTTTGAAAAACATTTCATATGCTTGCTGCATTGTATACGAAGTAAAAATACTTTGATTCATGACTTTGATTCAGCTACTCATGTGATAAAAGCTCAGAAAGAACATTTATTGTTTGTTAACATGGAAGGTAGCTTTTTCATGAAGACTAACACAAAATTAGAATATCAGGAATACAAAACAAAAGCAGATGAAATGTTACTAAAAAAAATTAGGTGAGACCAGGAATGGAAAAACTGTTATCAGTTAAATATTAATAGAAACTTACCAGGTTGAGCCTGCTCATAGCTCACATTGAAAGGCAGTAGTAGGTGGTAGTCATAGCAATTCATTCACCTCTAAACAAAGAGATAGTCTTCCTCTACTTCACTTTCCTAGATTGTGAATCTGATTAAAAAATAAGTAAGGAAAAAAAGCAATGACATTCAGGCCTTATCTTCATCTGACAATCAAATCTCAAGTAAAATGATCTGAGTAATTTGTCCAGAAATA
This sequence comes from Tinamus guttatus, assembly GCF_000705375.1. The sequence continues at coordinate 189,563 of NW_010589523.1, forward strand.
TTTCAGATTAAAAATACAGTTAGTTATGTGAGAAGAGTGTTTCATTCTCACATTTGTCTGATGGAGAACACAGCACATTTTGGAGTGCCTTTAAGCACTCATTAAAAAAAAAGTATAACCTTTAAATTACATAATATGTCTCCGTGGTTTTGCTCTGTGTGCAAATTTTAGTAGATAATACTGAAAACTTTAGAACTCTTATGGTTATACATAACAGGAGCTAAACCCCGATGGGTGGGGATTTCAAGAATACATGGAGTGTTGGATGTCTTAGTTATTTACTTTGTGTTACTTGTGAAAAACAACCAAAACAAAAAACTCTGCCACACTCCTGTAATAATAATAATAATAAAATAGTAATGATAAGGTAAAAGCCATTTAAATTATGAGTTTTTTTTAGCTAAGACTAACCAGACAATATTGGAAAGCTAAATTCAATCAACTAGTGAATGTTGAATCAATTAGTAAATACTCTTCTTTCTGTAGCATCACACCTAAAGGTAGCCAAAAAAAAAAAAAAAAAGATGAACTATATTTTCAGGTATATAGCTGAAGAAATTAAAATAAGCATTCATATTTTTCATATAGGGAGGAATTTCTCCCACAAATAATGACTTATTATCAAGATCAATAATAATAATAATAATAATAGTACTGTGTTTTGGATTCCAGTCTTGAAAGATCTTCTAACAATTTGAATTTGAAAAGCATTAAGAACAAATCACCTTTACCAAAAATTAGTATGTCCAGCTCACAAGTAACTTAAGAAGATCTGAGACTTTTTTTTTTTCTTAAAACAGAGATGCTGCTCCTCATATTAACCAGACAGGCTTATATTAAACCTGATTGATTTAATTTAGAGATGTTAGAAAAATCAAGAAGAAAGGTATCCCTGTTTTATAAGTCTTCTTCCATAATTCTTCGGAAATCCTATCAGCTGAAACCAACAGGTAGGATAATGTGAATACAAATAGGATGAGCAACACTGCATTTTTATCCAGCTCAACCTGTGGCCTACAAACCACTATGTTGCCGACTTGCTAAAATGAATAGACAGGCTTGAGCTAGGTGTTACAAAACTCAGCTATATGATTCCAATAATAAAGAGCTTTCTGTAGAATCATACAAAGACACAGAATAACTCTGGGAGAAAGGAATTTTAGGAGATTTGTAGTACCTGCTCAGTTTTGAATCCCTCCTGAATGATTTTTTTTGTCCTTTTTTTTTTTTTTTCTTTCACCTTGCTGCTATCTCAAATTTAATGCAAATTCAAACAAGGAGGAGGAGACATACAGGAGTCTCAATCTTACAATTCAATAGATTAAATGTTTTGGATTATCGTCTGTGTTTAGATATTGCTGCTTTTATATTTGGATACAATGACTCAGTAGAAATTTGACCCAGCCCAATTTACTTGAAATGAAGAAAAGCTTTTCTTGATAAACGATTTTTACAGCCAGCAAAAGAGCCATTTCATTCTTATTATAATGATTGATATTTATTAGTTCAATGAATAATCTGATGTTTTATAAAAGCTTCTATTTTTAATAAAAACTACTCAGGAAGCATCAAGCTCAAGAAAATTTCAGGGTTGTTCCATCACTGCTTCTGGAGAATGCTGTATCACTGGCATGAATAAAGGATATTGCAAAATTTCCACACTTGTCAACAAGCTATTTTAGTTTAGAATTTCTAAGTCTATTATTTTACATAAGGTGTATTATAATGAATTATGATGTATGATACACATTACTTTGCATATTCTAACGTTACCTTTTATTATATTCATACAGTATATTCCACACTGAGTTTACAAAACAAACAAAAAAAGGAAACAAACAAACCTCTGTTTTTCTAGCCATAGATCTGTCTTGAAATATTTTTTCAAGAATTCTTGATAAAAGCTAAGAAAAAGGGCCTAAATTCAGCATTAAAGAGGACGAAGAGACAATTAAGGTTACTCTAGGCAGTTTTTAACTACCTGTACACCTAAACAAAGAAGACATGCATTCAGCTACATTTTTTTATGCAGGGTAAGAAACACAGAGTTCAGCCCAGATATAACCTTTTTTTTTGGTGCGAGTGACAGTGTATCATTGTTTGGAAGAAATGACAAACATCTTGGCAGCTGTATTCTGGTCGTCAGTAAAGGATTAGGTTGGAATCATTGATTAATTCTAGAAATACACCACTGAAAGATTAGTAAATTTACCCCACTAACCTAAAATGTTTGGTGACCTCACCTTAACTGCAGTAACAAATACTCCCTTCAAAGTAATCTCTCTTTAACTAGATACTGTAATGGAGAGAGAACCACTGGGGATACGATGAAAAATGCTTAATAGGTATTGAATACTTCAGGTTTGATTTGTCACCAAGGAGTTGGTAACAGACTTGCTCCTTGAGTTTAAAGGAATGTAACTAAACTATTTGAGAGGAGTTGAAGGAAAGAGATGGAATAAGAATCAATTTGTGTTATCTTGCTTTTTTATTACTTATTTAGAACCGTTTGGGACTTTGATGCCATGTGTGCTTTTTAGATATTTCAGATTTTATTTGTAAACTTGGGAATAAATGAAAAAGAGGCCAAGTTCTTCCATGAAAACATTAAACATTTCAGTCCTTCCTTTTGGAATATGCAACTCATTTATTGAGCAATTCTATTTTTTTCAGGCTAAGCCTCTGTTGTGAAATCATATTTTCTGACTTGAAACAGACTGCTTATAAACATCTGGCTACTCTCACTTCATTTTCAGCACATCACTTTGCCAGTAAGGGAAATAGGAGGAATTCCTTGCCTAGATTTCTCCTTGCTCCATTTTTCTTTTTCATTATACAGATGCTTTTTTTTTTTTTTTTAAAAAAAAATGCTTTTTCAATTGTCTTTCTGAATCTGGGTGCAGATTAAATTAAAGACTTCAGAGGCTCGGGACAGCTCTAGCCAGATCATGACAATGTCCATTCATGCTTCTTTTTCTTGTAACTGGCCTAGTCACTTCGGCATAAATCCTTCTAGTTAACCTCTTCTTGCTAGTAGATGACTCTGTTCACCTATTTTGATTATCCAGCTTCACACCTCTTTTTAAGAAAGAGACATTGTAGTGAAATTTTCATGTCTTAGAAAGATGTACATTTGATTTTGATCCACACCAGTTAATTATTTTGTTCATTAGGATGTGACAGTTTTACACAACAAGTATACAAAATCAGTCATTTAATGTTGACTGTGTACATTTGGCCCAAACAAGAAGTATATTTTCTCAGTTGACTGGGCATTCTGATATGCACTTTATTTTAACGAGCGAAAACTAATTACTGTCTAGCTTTTATCTTACCAACACAGTCTAAATACAGAAATATGAAATACTGAAGTGAAAAAAAAAGTCACGCAAATCATTCTAGGGAACACTCATTGGAACTGCTTCTTTGAGGGGCTGGTATGTACAATAAATAAATAAATAAGAAAATACTTATTATAATTCCTTTTTACCTTTTCCGCTGAGTGAATTTGTGTTACTCATTTTGAAAAGAAAATCCCTGTGTTTTTACCCATGGTATCATATTTTTAACAGGTGTCTCTGCACTTCCATTTTTTTAAAACAACTCACTCACCAGTAATATGTGATTTCTACTACTTTTAGTTCAATAACTGACCAGGAATTTTCAGCTAAGGAAAATATTTTCTTAATTTACAAATTGGATAATTATATTTTAAGGTTTAGATGAAAGGGAAAAAGAATGAATTTAACAGCTCTGGAGGGGCTGTTCATATGGGGCTGGCTGGAGGCATTCTAATTCTTGTATTTGTTTTTAAGGACTGGAAGGTGAGATAAAAATGATCATTTTTAAGGTAATATTTTTAAGATAAATGCCTACACCTTTAAGCTTTCCCTTTATATTTTGAAAGAATTTTGAAGGAATTTAAAACACAAGTGCAAGGTCCTGCATCTGGGGAGGCATAATCACAGACACCAGTAGAGGCTGGGGACCGACCTTCTGGCGAGCAGCTCTGCAGACCTGGGCGTCATGATGGACGACGAGTTCAGCATGAGGCAGCAGTGTGCCATCGTGGCCAAGAAGGCCAATGGGATCCTGGGGTGCATTAAGAAGAGTGTCTCCAGCAGGTCGAGGGAGGTGATCCTGCCCCTCTACGCAGCCCTGGTGAGGCCACATCTGGAGTACTGTGTCCAGTTCTGGGCTCCCAAGAGGGCTGTGGCGCTGCTTGAGAGTCCAGCACAGGGCTATGAGGATGATCAGGGGCCTGGAACATTTGCCCTGTGAGGAAAGACTGAGGGAGCTGGGCCTGTTCAGCCCGGAGAAGAGAAGGCTGAGAGGAGACCTGATCGGTGTATACAAGTACCTCAAGGGAGGCAGTGAGGAGGATGGTGCTGGCCTCTTTTCACTGGTGGCCACCAACAGAACTAGAGGAAAAGGCCAGAAACTAAAGCATCAAAAATTCCACAGGAACTTAAGGAAAAATTTCTTAATGGTGAGGGTGACAGAGCACTGGAACAGGCTGCCCAGGGAGGTTGTGGAGTCTCCTCTTCAAAACCTGCTTGGATGCAACCCAGTGCCACATGATCTAGGTGACCCTGCATGTGCAGGGAGGTTGGACTAGATGACCTATAGAGGTCCCTTCCAACTTTAAGCATTCTATGATTCTATGTTATTAACAAATTTTTAGTTTTTGATTTTTTTTCCTATTAAACACAAAAATTTTTGGCCAGCCTTCTCACCAGCAAGTAGCCTAGTGATTATTCACTTGTCTGTTATGTAAGGTCCCTTAATGTCAGTGCAATAATGTTTTTGGTAAATATGAGCATACTACTCCATTCTTTTACAATTCTAAAATGCTTCAACTGGTTATCTGTTAAATATTAAATAGCCCAATCAGTATTTTTACTGTAGGTCTCTCTTGCAATAAACCTTTTTGTGTGATTTGATTTCCAGCTTAGTTCAACCAGTTATCATTTACCTGAATTTCCTACAGTAAGCAGAACGGCAAAACAGTTTTCCCCAGTGACAGCTGGCGTTAATTAAAAAATGTTAAACTCTCAAAGAAAATATGGACAAACTAGAGACAATCTAAAAGTGAAACAAGAATGATTTAAGTAGGTGATTTAATGATGGTTGTTTGTTTGTTACTGCTAGCTATTATTAAAGGAAACACCTACTCCATTAATCCAGGTTCATTAAAAATCACAGTGACTTACTAATTTGCCAAGTCACCAAAATGACCAGAACAGTCAGTTCAAAGGTTCATAACCATAAAAGCACATAATATATGTAAATAAATTTTAAGTCACATAAAATACTTTAATAAATGTGATTAACCTTTTGCAGTCTGTGCAGCTGCAGAAACAAATCTTTGTTAAATCAATAAATAAAAGTTGCTACGTCACAGGAAGCCAAAGTTTGCTTTTAGAATATAATGGGTGCACCAATCATACTGCATACAGGACACAGTGAAGAGACCATCTGTAACAAATACCACCAAGCATGTATACAAAGAACATAAAAAATATGTCTGACAAATTATAAGGACATTGGACATATAAGATTCCAGGACTGGTACAGTTTTGCTTACAAAACTTAAAATCAGAAGTTTCTGCTAGCTCCCTTCCAGAGCAAAGATAAAAATTTGACAGAAAATAGCGACATTTCAGAACTATTTTCTCATACTACTTTATTAGCCTCCTGTAGATATACTATCGCCTAACTTTTAAAATTATTCCCAATTTCCAACTATACGCAGGAGAATCAGACTATTCCACTTCAGTACACTACAAACGAAATCCTGAAGTCCTTTATGAATCTGCTTTTAATGAATCCAGTTGCATCAAAATTCTCATGGTAATGCACTCATATGGATAAGATGCTAGCAGAGAAGTTGCCACAGATGTTATGTATATGATGAGGGCAGAGCAGTCGCTGCAGATATTTCAATCTACAGATGTCATAATTTTTTATGGTTAACAATTAGCTTTTCAGTGACACTTTGGTAGAAATTTTGCAGTTTCACCAGTGAAATACCAGATAGCACCCACTCTTAATAACGTGCTGTGGCTTACAGGTTTACGAAGAATAGTGATAATTTTATTTTATTTTACTTTATTTTTTATTTTATTTTTAAATGCAGCACTTAAACTGCAGTTTTTGCTACAGCAAGGCAGATTTTTTTTACACCTAATTTGGCAATTCTTGATTCTCAGATCCCCAGGTGATTGAAATGGATGCTACTAAAATATTTTGTGGTTTGTTTTGTTTTGTTCTAGAAAAGCTCCTAAAGAATTTACATGCTTGGACTGAAAGAATGTTCATAGTTCAAGATAATGAGTGTGTGGCCTGAAATAAGACCTGGCAACAGCATAACATGGTTACCACACTCTTAACACTGAAATGGAAGAATGACAGCATCTTACAAGCTTCTAGACACACAAATGAACCTGATAAAACTGCCTTTTAAAAAATCTGCTAGGTATACTATCTGCTAGGTATACTCAAAATCCAAAGGGAACTCCTTCATGCACCGTTGCTTGTCCATTCTTAAGTTATGGGTGTGAAATTAATGCAATGGACAGTAATACACCTCCCATAACAGGATACAGATATCGGGAAGGGAAAAAGAAAGAGAAAGGGACACTACTGATCTCACTGTAAAAAAACTTTTGTGTTTCTGGAATGTCAGATAATATTTAGCAGTACAGTCACTCAGCAAAAAATTATGGAGTAGGCATAAAATAGGCACTACAGAAGATGTAAACACAAACTTAGAGTTTATATCTAATAGGCTTTTTCTTATGTAATTGCAAAGAATTTATATCTAATAATTTAATCAAAATTTTCAGAAGCTTATTAGTTGAAATGAAAAGAAAAAGAGCAGTAAAACAACTTTCAGTATTTACTGAGTCCTTTCTCATTTAGTCTTGTAGAATCAACATTTGCATGAAACAAAAGAAGGGGAGTATTTCAGTTTTATGATAATCAAAAAGTAAGGACAAGAGGTAAAAGTAGCAAAAGAAAATTTTATCAGTCAGATTTAAACAATACTAGAGTAACAATGTTGATTGGTTTTAGTAGTCTGCTTGTCCTAGACCAGTAGGACCATGATGAGATAACAGGTCTTGGCCTCAGGTAGGGTGTCAGAAAGGATAAGATACACAAATCCTAATAAATGAACACACTCAAGTGCAGGTAAGTCAGCCTAATACTGCCAAATGACAACCCACAATATTCCCACAAATGTGGAATATTTGAAATTATACAAATAAAAGTTGCCTTGGCAACATTTTTATCTAAATATCACTTTGAAAGTCTGATGTTTATGGGCAGGTTTTGAAAAAATTAGAAGAGATGTCAGTTACATGGCAATCTCTGTATGACATTTGAGACTATATCCACAGTTATGAGGTTTTCAAATAGACTCACCTTTTTTTACCATTTTTGCACAAAATGGTGAAAAGTGTTCTGTGTCATTGTCCCAAAATATCCCTTTACCTATACAGAGATCACACACTGGTCTTTGAGTATAGAGTATGCACAAACATTACAGTAGGCTAGCAATATCTGCCTCTGCAGTAGAAGTCCATTCCTTTAAAAATCGACATTTTCTTTAAATTTTCAACTCCAAATTTTCATTTGGTAAGTGCAAGAATTCGCAATCCTTATGGCCTGAAACTTAGTGAAGGGAGAATGACAAAATAACTTACTGGCCACCACTTCAGTTCCTAGTAAGGCTCTTTTACATCAATTTGATCTCCTGGAAATGATTCTTAAAGTAGCACAAAAGAGGTATAATCTAGTGTGAATGGAAGAATAAGGGGTTTTATTATTTGGTAAATAGCTGAAAATGGAAAAATGAAACTAGCTTAATCAGGTTATTTTTCATCCAGAGCCTGTTCATCCAGAGGATGAAGAAAAAAAAAAAAAAAAAAAAGCTAAGATGTATACCAGTTCCACATAGTGTTTCAAGACCTAGTTGACAAGAGAGATTCCTTAAGGATGTTATTGCCATTCATTCTACTATCATATCAAGGCACAAAGAACAATAACGAAGTAAATTAAATATATTTTTGTTCTTGAATAAGAATCTTGATATTACACAGTGTTATTTTACTAAGGGTGAGAGAGACAGGATTGACAGATACACATTCAGTGACAGAATGATCATCAGCTTCTGCAACACCATTAACATAGCAGAATTTTTTGACACTAGCCATTATCTCTAGTGAAAACAATGTCTTGAGGTAACATCAGCCATAAAAGAGAGTACTAAAAAATCATGCAAGGGCATATAGTTAATCTCATCATCTGTCTGTCTGTCTCATTCCTTAACATCTTAATTTTCTGTCTCCTATTTAAGTTTTATCTGTCAAATATATTTTGTAATCCTTCATGATAACTGCTACATTTTGCTACTGGCTACAAAACAGGAATCAACCGGAAGTAGATGAATACATTATTTTCACTTTTTGGTGATTCAGATCACTGCACTACCAAATTGCTCATTCTGTGGCGTGTGTTTTTTTTTTATGCCAGATATTATAGGACTCTGGCTGAACTACACTTCTTATTTTTCACACATTTCATTAAGTCCCTGCTTTCATAGTTTCTAAGTTTGCCTTTCTCTTTTTGTCTTCTAACTGTTCCTTGTTCTCTCCCAAATAATACGCTGTATATCATCATATATACCATATACATCTTATCATCTGTGCAGATTTTCCACAGAATGCAGGAAATTAAGGTTCAAGCTCACAGTCTGTACCGCGCAGCCAGAAACTGAACATCTTTTCCTCTACAGCAATGCTCTACTTGCTGATTTACTGACATTATAGGTAAGTTCTCTCAGTCTTTCATAAAAGCAAACTCACAATAAAAACAACACTATATTTCTGTATCTTCTATTTTAGTAGGAGAGAAGCATTGCTGTGATCATAGAGCATGGCAGTATTAGAGGACTTTCAGTTCCTCTACTGAAATTTCAGCACATCAAACTATCGAGCTACCTGGGATCATACCAGTAACTCTCAACTCTCATAGTTCATGTTAATATCCTTAAGAATACCATAGTATTGCCAATAATACTTTAAATAAGATAATTTTTCTGAATTACTCAAAAAAGAAAAAAAAAAAAAGTTTTACCATCCCTAGGTCACAAAGCCCATTTACCACTATCATTTTTACCAAATACAATGTTTTATTCCTTCAACTCAACTCTTGCTTCTAAACAAGAGAATTGTTGTAGTTATTTTAAAGTGTGATGCATAAGTTCTCAATTTATTATTAAATACATGAAGACAAAAAAATCGAATACGATTTTTCTTAAGGTCTTTTATGGCAGATGCTCCACTTTTCTAGCACCATTCATTAATTCTCAGGAAAACAGTAACAAAAATATTAAGATCTAAGGACAAAAAATAATTTGGTTAAAAGTACTATTTATGTTTCTAAAGAACACAAATTTTTGAGTAGCTTCCAAAGTTAATTGAAAGTGGCTTCACAATTTCTGGAAGCAAGAAAGTTCAAATGCTTATTCAGAAAAACTGAAGAACCTTTATTTATCTATTTAATTTCAACTTAGCTAGTATGATGCATCCTAAATACAGTCTAATTTGAACAAGGGCTGACATGCTGTGACCACAACAGCATCTTGCACACCTAGTTATAAGAAGCTGAACATTCAGGAAAGAGCAAAACAAAAATGTCAAAATACAGCTACAATTCCACCAAAATGAAACTAATGTTTCAGTCAGTTAATGGATTTCGTATTGGTATTTTTCATTAGTTAATATAAAATTAATTAGTTGAATCCTCATTAAATCTCTTTTTAATTAAATCTCTTTGTCAGCAGTTTAGCGTTACTCAAGATTATACTTTTATCTTAACTCTTTTATGTTGTATGCTGAATATCTAAATTGATATATACAAAAATATATGCTGTTATTAAAGCGCAGTAAATGTCACCTGTAATCAAGCCTAAAAATAGTCTTATTTTAGTTTCATATTTCAGAAAATGTAACCTTTTTACTACAGATAATGAGTTCTCCCTTCAGTTGGAGGGAAGAAATATTTTAAATTGAATTGTTTAATTCCTTATGCTTTTATTTCTTCTAGTATTCAAGATGCAGGCAAGTTTAGTAGAAGTTGATCTGACTTTTTTTACAGAATAAGACAAAACTAAGCAAAAGGATGTAAGGAGTTGCCCACTGCATGGATTTTGAATTGTATTTAGTATAGGACTGGCAAATGTTTATTCCTTTGGCATTTATTTTTTTCTTCCTAGGGGGGTTACAAACATTCAAAAGAAAACAATAAAAATATGAATTGGACCCTTAAAACAGAATATATTACTTCAGCTGAAGTGATGTGCCATAGTGGAGCCAAGAATACAACCTTGGAACTTCTGGATCAAAATCAGTGTACAGAAATACAGATCACAATATGTCTCCCATTATCTTCTCTCTCCTAGCTCAGTGTAGTTCAAAGAACCATTGTTCCACTCATCTGTACAGGAGAGTCACCAAGTCCGCTCACCCTGGTTGCCTTTTTCCATCTGCAGTCCATACTCAGTGAAATCTCTCTCTTCTATTGGAATGAATTATATGAAGTAGGTACGTATATTTTTAAAGAGTTCATTTGTGAACATAGTCCTTAATAATATTTCAAAAATAATGTATTTCTTAGGCGATTTAGTAAAGCACAAAAAAACTTTTTTTGACAAGATCATACAAACATTTTGTTCTGAAACGCAGTATTTCTTTAAAATGGTGTGTTTGTAGTCAAATTCTATTAAGAGAATGAATCTTTCCTTGAGGTACTAAAGGTAGTTCTCTAACTAAATTTATAGTCAGCTTCTAGTTGTATACAGGGTAGAATAAATAAATAATGTTTAATCTTTTACATCTCATTTTCACTTTTTTTTTTTCCTATTAAACTTTTCCATTCTTAGTATCTTTTTTCTTCCTACCCATTGAAGTGACTCCAGTTGTGTAAATTGTAAGACTTCTTGCTTCTGTTACCAAAGGAAAAGTACAACAGCAAACTAAAATTTTGGTGCTATCAGATATCTGAGAGAATCCCCCTTGAGAGAGGGATTTGGCTGCCATGGCTCAGGGCAGCTCGGAGCTAGTGTAGCGGAGGGCTGCCTCCATCCTCTCATGGTAAGAGCACAATCTCCCACATGCCATGGGAAAGACACACCTGGGGGTCTGCGCTGTTCCGCTCCCTTGCAGGTGAGAGGTCCTGCCCCATGGCTACTGACTTCAAGGGAGTCTCCAGCCCCCATGGCTCCCCAGGAAAACTGGATATGGTCTGGGATAGAGTCTGAACTACCAATGTGCCTGTAAAAGTGATTTATAGGGCAGTGAATGCATTTTTAAAAACTAGCATAATAAGGCACACAATGAAATGATATCTTCGCTATGAAGTGCCATTCCCTATTTACTAAGTTTGAACCTGGAATCCCACCTGTGAGGTCATACAAGCAAAAGCATCTTTTTTATTTTTTTTATTTTTTTTTAAGCAATCTTCTAAAAGAACACACTCTATAATTCACTAGTCTGATATGGAGATATTTGCTTTGGTTAAACCTGACTAACGTCAAATCTGGGCAATAATTCAACCCCAGATCTGGGTAATGATTTGCTGTTCCTGCAGCATTATGCTTGGAAGACAACAGGGGTTTCTGTGTACTAAAGTTTGCATTACTTTAGTACAAAAAACTTCAAATATAGCATTATCTGAGGACATTTAATGCTAAATAAATAAAAAATTAAAATAGATGAAATTACTATATATAGTGGTATATTCACTATATATTTATATACACACTATATATATTTACTATATAAAATAAGAACAGGCTTTAGAATGAGCTCCCTTGAAACAGAGTTGAGCATCCTTGCAGCTCTCTATGAATTTCATTACACGAAGCACATTTATTAGGAAGTTATTTACTTACTTCAGTCTTTGGCAGCACTTGCTCGAGAAAAGTTTTCTTTTTTTCTTCTTTTTTTTCTTTTTAATGGCTTAAAACAAGAAATAAGAGAAATGCCCATATTGTACTGAACCTTAAGTTTCTTAAAAAAATGAAGAACTATTTGAGTAGAACTTTTACAATGGAATTATGAAAGGAATTCCTTTGGCAAAGGAATTAAAATGGAGAAATTGTCACAGAAGATGTTTGTACAACATTATCTCAAAATGGCTATTGATACACATCAATGTGCATTTTTTGCCAGAGGAGGAACAGTCTGTGCTTGTTAACACTGAACACTTGGAAGAAGAATAGCACTTGGAAGGAGATAAACAGGAGTTTCAAGTGCTGTTGCTCTTCAGTGGCACCCTTTCCTTTGTACGAGAAAAACTGAGGAGGATAACTGTACATGTGCCTGTTTTAGAAGCTCTTGTATATATACTGGGAAGTTATGCAAAGAGACAGGCCATGCTTTCCTGCCTCATCCTTTACTGAAGATTTGAGGTCAGATGCAACATATATACATATATATATATATAGGAAAGTGACAAATGACAATATGAACCAGATAACTGGGTCTTCGGTTTGGTGAACAAGCTTTGACACAAGCTGCAACTAGTCATAAACTAGTCTTGGATTTTAAGTACTCACAGTATTTGTCCACCATGGTCCTTTGTTGAGATTCCATCATTTCTATCAAATACAGGCTGAGAGCCTGCTCCTCTGGTTGTCACACACATGCTGTGTGATCACCCTCAAGAAATGGCTGCAAGGACACTTCTTTTTGCCCAAATGGCAAAACATTAACAGAAAGGTGTGTCAAGTCTGTGATGTTGTACATTATTTCCTCACCTATCATATGGAGAATTTTGTTATGTCCTATCACTTTCTGACAATCTCTGTGAACACTGACAGACATTTAAAGTTAGATATAAGACAAAGACTTCTAAAATACAGGTCAGGAGGGTCACTAGTGGGTTCCTCTTCTTTATTACATATGGAATGTTTCTGGAGTGATTTTTATGGGAAAATATTTGTACCGCTCAGTTGGTGATGTAAAGCACTGACTTTAAAAAGTTCTTTTTAGTTCAGAATTTCTCCATAACCTCCTCCTCATGCTGAGCAGAGGACACATTTTCTTGCAGACGACTCCAGCATCTGCTAACAGAAAACCACTGAGAGTTTTCCAATTCTCTGTTCCCCACGTTCCACAACAGCATCTGTGCTGTGGGTATATACAACAGCTGCAACTCCCTATGGAATGGGTAGGAGGGGAAAAAGGCAATCCTGTCAAGGCACCCAAACAAAGGCAGTTCTGTGTCTATCTGTATTGCGTCTGTCTACATCAAAATTAGCTAGCAGATGTCCTATGGCGATTGTAATTGAGTCCTTGTTAAAGGCCCCAGAAAAAAAAATGCTGAAAAGAAGTTACTTTTAGGGGGCAAGTTTTTGATAACATAAGAAGGTGTAATTTATGTCTCTTGCACTGGCATAATTAACATAATTAAACAGTTCTGGAAAATCTCAAGGAAAATAATCAGGCTGACAGAACAATTTAAAACTGCAATTTATATTCATAGCACAAAGATATGTGAAAACTATATATTATCATTTTTCATTTGAAAAATAGAATAAAAAGTGATGTTTTCCATATCAAAGCACTAAGTAGTCCCGTGGAAAACAGCATGCACTGATTTGTGTGATGATGTAACTTTATCACAACACTCAGGCATTCTGTCCATTGGCTTAGTCCAAGCAGCAAGTTAAAAATAACTTCACATTCATCACTAATATTAAGAGAAAAGTCATTTAAAAGAAGTGATATGATCTACAAGACTCTGCAACTCTTACATTTGCTCAAATATTAAAAGATAGGACTAAGAAGCATTTTCAGTTTGTCTCACACACAAGAAGCACAAATAACACATAATTTGCTTCATGTAACATAAATGAATATTCTTGTTTGTACTCCAGATAACAAGAGGTAGGGGAAAAGGAGTACCTTAAACGACTATGTATTTCACACAGTGCCATGCTAATTATTTCCTCATGCTGTCATACCTTTAGATTCTTATAGAAATAGAACACTTTGAAGCTTAAAATGAAAAAGCTGTAAAGTTAATGGTCTATTTGTTCTCATTCTTTCTTTACTTTATCTGTACTAGGATTGTGCCAAAATGGGTATTTTGCTACCATTTTTAAAGGCAATTTTTAAAATACATGTGTTAGGCTGTACTAGCACACTGACAGAAACAACATTCATAAATACTTTGGGCTATGAATGCTCAAAGCTACCATGAATTACAGAATCAGAGTAGGAGAGAAATTTGCAGCAAAACCATTGATAGTGTAAAAATATTAAAAATTGTCTTTTTGAAAAGTTGAGCCTTTCTGAATTTTGTGAGAAAAAATAATTATTTCCATACTATGTTCTTAAAAATCATAAGTGAATCAAAACTAAGCAAATATTCTGTTCTGTTTAGTCCAATTGCGCTGGTTAATAAAAATTTCCCAATAAGATTTACTGAGAGTAGCAATCAGACATGAAAACTCCTCTGTGATAAACTGCCCAGTGAAACAGTTTCTTCCTAAACTGTATTGACTTTCTCCAAGAATGTCAAAACACATAGGGAAATATTTTGCGCAATGAGTACATATTGATCCAGATCTGAGCAAAATTTATTTTTCTTTGTTGTCAATTTATCTTCTGAACTTCAAGCTGAAATATTGAGTTTGGGTCATTTGTCATTTCTGGAATATAATGCTGACTTACTTATTTTTTATGATTGCTCTGATTAATCATTTAAAAATGAAAATATACACCCCTGTGTTTTAATATGTGTTTTCAATATGCTTCACTGAGATTTATCACACATAATTTCCGATGTGTTTTGTGCTTTTATGTATATCTGTGTATGTCAACACAATCACTTGCGTGACTTGCCAGTAAACAGTAAGATAATGCATTCGTGCCAGATAAACATGTTCAGTTTTACACAATTCCTCATTTCTTACACACACACAAACACACACAGACACATACTTTAATGCTTATAGGAACTGGATTGCTGAATCTCCAGTAATTGGATTTCTCAAACATTTTCTGCAATATTCATCATTATAATCTAGACATTGTTATGAAACCAGTAATAAAAATGAGAAACAATCCATCAGAACTATAGTATTTAGAATTTGATAGAAATTATTTTCTTAATTTTATGTTTAGTATGCCAAAGTTTTTCCTTATCTGGTTATTCTGCCAAGTAGATATCAAATGATTACTTCTGTTAACAAAATCATATGAAAATGGTAAACGGACACACCATAACATATAAAAGCATTTTCTATTTACAGCAAAACAAACAAACAAACTCAAACGTAGTTGCACAATTTCCTGTGCAAAAGGAATTAAGAAACCACACATAAGTTGTATGAATCAAATTCTTCCTTTTACCTGTTGCTTCAGGTAAATGGCTCAATAAATAAATAGTAATAACTTTCCAAGGCTTTTACACATTTAAGCAACAACACTTAAAATAAATAACTATGTACATAAATAAATGAAACTAAGAATAAAAGCCATAAATCATCTTCCACTCTTCCATTTCTCTCTACCTTTTGTTTTCCCTTATCAAAGATTCAGCACTGCTCAGTGTCAAAGTAACTGCTCCTGATCCAGCATAACTGAAAAGTACTCAGAGGCCTGGCTTTGGGGGAGCTCTGCAACTTCTACCTAGTAATTCAGAGAAGTGCAAGAGAGATGCTGTTGTATTCCTCCAAATCCTACCAACGTCGGCTAGATAATTCTAGTTGTGCTAGAATGCTTGAAAACAAAATTGTCAAGCATCCTACACCTAGGATACTTGCATTTTGGCCAAATAAATGTTGTATCCTTATCAGATATTTCAGATGCACACACCCACCCATATATATACATACACATACATAGATGCATATTTTATATGTTTTACATATGTTTGTATACTTAGTTATATGTCTGTTTTTTAATGAGATACTAAGCATATTTTCATTACCCTACAGGCAATATAAGTAGTTTCTTGAGATATCTGTGAACAGAATACTCTGATCACTACTGCTTGCTGCATATATTCAACATAAACAGTAAACAGTTCCTCAAGACAGACAATTCCCAGCATAGTACACTTTTTCTGACACCTTTGTTAATGGCATCAGATTTCAAAACTAAGTCAGTTGTACTTAGTTAAGAGATGTAGGCATCTATTTATTTTCATGGCATAAATCGAATGAAGATAGAAATCTCAATACGGTATAAGGGTATGAATAAGGGTAAATAAGTGTTCTTTAGTAGTCTTCTGAAGACTTCTAAAATTATACTGAATATTGATGTCTTTCACAATATTTCTTCAATAATATTAACAAAATCTTAGGTATTTAGTTGTGAGAGTGTATGATGTGCAACTGTGTAAAGGAAAATAGCCAAGAATCTCATGTGTTTTATAGAGGTTTGAGCTGTCAGACACCATGTAAGATGACATCCCAAAAGAACAAGAGGTTGATATGAGAGGTTGATATGAGATGAACTTCTGCAAGTTCAGGGTAACACAAAGAACAAGAATTTTAGCAAAGATGGCAGGAAACCTGCGTATTTGAAACAAGACGTCCTGACAAAACACAAAAAGAATAATAATAATAAAAAAGAGTAAAGAGGATAGAAGCAGGGCAGACCACTTGGAAGGAATGCAGGGACATTGTCCAAATTTGCAGGGATGGAGCTTGGAAGGTTTGGAAGTTTAATCTGTCATGTCAAGGACAACAAGAAGGATTGTTTAAAAATAGCAGCAACAAAATGAAGACTGGGGAAAATGTGAGCCCACTGCTGGAATGAGACAGGGGCTCTGGGGACAAAGAATTCAGGAAACATGGAGATACTGAGTGATTTTTCTCCTCAGTCTTTACTGGTGAGACTGGCCCTCACTTCAGGTATTCTAGACCCTGGAGACAAGAAAAAAAGTCTGGAGAAGGGAAGATTTTTCCTTGGTGGAGGATGATTTGGTTGGGGATCACTTAAGCCAAGCTGACCTCCATAAGACTCCTATAGGATAAACCCATTAGTACTGAGGGATCTGGGGGCTATAATTGCTAGGTCACTCTCAAACATCTTTTGAGAGGCTAGGGCAGTCAGAGAGGTGCGTGAGGACTAGGAGAAAGTAAATGCCAGTCCAGTCTTCAAAAGGAAGGGAACTACAGACAGATCAGCCATTCCTTGAAAGATCCTGGACTCCATTTCCAAGCACCTGAAGGACAAGAAGGTGTCCAGGAGTAGTCAGAATGGTTTCACAAAGGAAAATCATGCTTGACAAATCTCATGATCTTCTATGATGGAATGACTGTCTGGGTAGAAGTGGGGAGAGCTGTGGACTTTGTCCACGGCTGACTTAAGCAAGGCTTTCAACAGCTTTCTCCCATAACATCCTCATAGGCATGTACGGGGTACGTAGCAAAATAGAGAAAGGACAGAAACATTAATTCTGGAGCTTTCAGATCAAAACTCTGCTGCTTACCACAGCAAAGCTAGTCCAAAAACCGAGTCTGCCATGACTCTTATAATCTATGCAAGACTCCTTTGCTATTTAGAAGATATCCTAATGGTCACATGTACCTTTTTCTAATCATGCAAGAGTACATCACTATCTCTCTTAAGAAGATCTTGCATTAAATCTGATTTTTTTTCCCCTATTCTCTTTTGCACTGGGGATGAAAATAAATGGGGTGGGTTCAGGTTGGGTGTCATTTTTTGTTCTTCTTTGAAGCTTTGTAGTAGGAAGTCAGTGTTCTTACATGGCTTGTGAACTTAGCACAGGAACTTAGAAGTCTTCTCTGTTTTAGCCTTTTTGCTATCTGCCTATTATTTCCCAAACAATTCAAAGGAGATTTACAAAATACACTGATGTAGAATAGGCAGAGATCACAGTTCTTGTTATTTAACATTTTGATGCATGGTGTCCCAGATGTTAGTTTCTGTATTTTCAGCACAGCATCACAACATATCATTGTTGATAATAACATCAGTTTTTATGCATAAAGGAGAATCAAAATTTTCAAAGGATACATTTAGTTTGGGAACTGGCCTTAAAATCACAAATGATTATATCTTGTAAGTTATTCTGTGGGGAATTAGTATACACCCTAAAGACATTCTGTGCATCTTTAAAGATGGACAATAACACTCTGTCATACTATATGTGTCACTTTCCTTGACACTTGTCATCGCTGTAGCATTTGTAAATTTAAAGCTAACAGCACAACAAATACAACTACAAATGTACAGTATTGCAAATGCATGTATATTTCAGGAAGAATAAATTAAAAATGTCACAGCAAATAAACTAATTGGAGAGATGTGTGCTCAACAGCACGTTTAGTTATATTAGGTGATTTAGCGATATTAGTTGCCAATATTGGGGCAAATTAACCCTCATCCTGAAGGCTAATTTCTTTCCTGGGATGACACTATATACTCTATAAATTTTTTTCTTCCTTGAAAATGGATGGGTTACATGAGGCTAGATCAGTTGAATTTACTAGTTTTAAAATCTTCATGTGGAAATATGAAAAAAAGATAAAAGACTTCTCTTTCATGACTGCAGAAGGCATTAAGATTTCTATCTTTATCTAGTTTGCTGAGAAAGGATCTCCTAACTCCTTTATGTCCTTTGAGTCAGAAAAATATTCCTTTAACCATAATCCTTTTTCATTTGATCAATTTCTGTTTTTTACTCAAGCTTAAATGCCCTTACAAAAGCAATGAGCCACTCAGCCCGTTTGTGACCATGGATACCTTGTCTTCTCTCTTTATTATAAGTAATGTAATCAGTGGTCCCTGTAGTTCTGTTACAGTCCCTATTTTCCTATGCGAGGAAGATATATTTTACTAATCTCAAGTGAAGTGGATTTCCCTTGATAAAAGGTGCTGCTGGTTAGTATCCAAACATAATGTTGAGAACACTGCTGCTAACCTGAAATAAAAGGGAAGACTATAGAAACAGATTTTTTTTTTTTTTAGTCTTACGCTTAACAACGTGGCTTAAGTGACTCACAGAATCTCACAGAATGGTTGAAGTTCGAAGGGACCTCTAGAGATGCTCTAGTCCAACCCCCCTGCTGAAGTAGAGGCAGCTAGAGCACATGGCACAGGGTGGCATCCAGGTGGCTTGTGAAGATTTCCAGAGAAAGAGACTCCACAACCTCTCTCGTTTTTCCAAGCCCTGTTCCAAGGCTCTGTCATCCTCACAGTAAAGAAGTTCTTCCTCAAATGGAGGTGGAACTTCCTGTGTTTCAACTTGTACCCATTACCTCTTGTCTTGTCATTGGCCACCATGGAGAAGAGTTTGGCCCCATCCTGCACCCCTACTTGTACATATTGATCAGATCTCCTCTCAATCTTCTCTTCTCTAGGTTAAAGAGGCCCAGCTCGCTCAGTCTTTCCTCATACGACAGTTGCCTTTAATCATCTTCGTGGCCCTACGCTGGACCCTCTTTAGAAGCTCCATGTCCCTCTTGCACTGGGGAGCCCAGAACTGCACACAATCCCAAAGAAACTGGACATTAAAATAACTTCCTCATCTAAGAAGGCTTTCAGAGAACACTGTGGAGAACTCATGACATTATTTTTACACTCAGTTGAAAAGAATGTCCTATACAGTATAAAGTTTTTTTTTTTCTAATACATTCTTGTCTGAAAAATGTCAGTGGGCTTATGAAGCCAGAGTTAAACATATGGTATCAGTAAGTAGGTAGAAAACAGGACCAACACAATAAAACAAAACAATAAATCCATTAGCCTGAAGCTGTACCCCTGTGAAATGTGATTTATTCCTACCCTACAGGAAATCAAAGACAGAGATTTTTTCCTGCTTAATAATCTTGGGTGAGAAAATTGCTCAAAAAAGATGAAATTACAGAATATTTCTCAAACTTCTACTCATTGTAATCTCATAATACCAACACACCCGTCCATCCCAAAAGTTATCTGCTTCCAAGGAACAACCACTCCTCACTCAGCATGCTCTCTAGATTTTTGATTGACTTGAGAGACTTTAAAATCAATCAGTGATGAAAATATGACTGGTGTCACTCAAGTTCCATCTAAACGAAAAAACAAAATACATAAAAGGTGAACTAAGGAGGGAAAGAGGAAGAGGGAAGACTCCATCAGTCAACAAGCTGAAGTCCTTTCCTCCCTTCAGGTCAGGATGCTGCTTGAGGAGACTCCTTGAGTTTGTGAGCCCTCCCTCATCTTCTTGGGTGAGTGATTATCGTGTATTTGTACTCTAGGCATTAGCTAAGAACCCCACTCGGCAGTAGGGTATTTCCTGTACAGACATCTGAAACCTGCTTTATAAATGTTGCATTTTAATAACTCGAGTACTTGTTTTGAAGGCAATGGGATGAAACAGTTGACAGGCGTTCATGAACTCGATACTGCCAGAGTCGGGCCTATAGCTGATCATACTATTTGTGAACTCAATTTGCTGTTTTGGAAGGCGATCAGACTTACAGTTGACAGACTGTGAATTCGGTACTGCCAGAGTTGGGCCTGTAGTTACCACACTATTTGGTATCCCTATTAAAAAAATGAGTCCAACTGCCCCCAGACCCTCTAACCTTGGAAGATCAGCTGGAATGCAAGGGGTCTCCTTCTCCGGAGACCTTCAAAACCCACAAGGGTGTGACGTGGTGCCACATACTCTAGGTGTCCCTACTTAAGCAGGGGGGGTTGGACTAGACGATCTCTAGAGATACCTTCTAACCTAAACTATTTTGTGATTCTGTGTGATTCTTACCAAATTTGCCCACCCTTCAAAACCACAACAGTTTGTCTGGCATCTCACAATATCAAAAAGAAAGAAGAAAAACAAATACTTGGACAACATAACATATGTGCCCAGCAAAGCTAAATGAACTCAAAACTGCTCTCTAGATTCACTTTACTGCTCTTCATTTCTTCCGTTTAACATTCCCTTTGGTATGGTTTTGGTTCCTATGGCCAGGATATGACAGTTTAACAATTCCAGAAAGTTTATACATAAGAGGATAGGAGGTCTATCAACATCTTGTCAGCTCTCACCAACTCGCATTGGCCTGCGACAATAGAGAGCATAGAGCTCTTTCCAGATGCAATAAGAGGAAGCTCATTTTGATTTACAGATGTGGGAGCAGGTGACCATGAACATCTCACAAAAACACTTTGTAAGAAAACACTGAAAACACAGCAGATTTTTCTTAAAAATCATGTGTGGAGAAAATGATGTAATTGTTTGTAACAAAGAAACAAACAAAAAAAAGAGAGAAAAAAATGAGAAAAAAGAGAAGTGTAATTAATGCCATGTTGGGATAGTGTTTGCAGAGAAAAATGAAAAATACAAAAATGGATTTCAGAACCAATGCTGCGTAACCCTAGCAAATTATTCTATATTTTTGTAGGACCGCATAATCTAGCATATTCATTGTGTTTCTGTTTTGAAATAAAAATGCTATTTTAAAATGAAAAATCAAAATATTTTGACTTAGAGTATTTTATCCAGACTGCACAAAACTTTCCAAACAATTTCAAACAGCAAAACAGAAAACAGTAAAACAGAAGATGATAATTCAAAATAATTTTAGGTTGATCTCCAGATAATAAATAACATTCAATGTACATTTAAATATTGTATTGAATATAAATACAAAAATAATAGTAGATATAAATAAATAGAACCAATGATCCACCAAGACAGGAGTGCAGATGTCATATGAAAAACTTACTAAAGACTAGGTGACTACTTATGCCTTTTATAGAATGGTTATACAATTTCACTTTCACTGCAAATAATCCTTTTACCATCAGGATAAAATACCTCACCCACATTATAATTTGAGCAAGTTTCATCACATTTGATATTGGTTACAAAGCTAAATCAACCATAATTACAGTAATTTAAAATTATGTATGCGGTATAACATTTCAAAATCTGTGAGTTTGGAAAAACAAGCTTCTAATAAATTAGAAGTGGGTTTTTTTTTTTTTTTTTTTTCCCAATTCCTATTAATTTGAGAAACCTCCACAGGCTTCTCGTTGCTGACTGACAAAATTTTAACAGAAGGTGTCTGCATCTTGTAATATACATTTAGTAATAATGTGCAACACATTCCACCACTCTGTTCTGATTCTACCTGGCCCATTTAGATTTCTGAAAGGAGAGAATAAATACGGGAAATGTAAACCTTCCATGCTGACTTGATTGGGCTAGTCAGGAGGAAAGATGGAAAAGAACTGCAGCATCTCATAAAACAAACAAGTCACACAGTATTAAACAATCTATGATGACCCTTTCCTTTCTCCCTCAAACACAGTGCAAGAACTTCTGTACTGTTACAACTAAGATTAAAGTATCTGAAGTATAATGGTCTGGGGTAATTTGCAAATTATCTCTACAAAATGATATCTAGATCTGATTGTCAAATCCACAGAGGATTTATCTATTCACTCAGAGGATGCTCTAAGTGAAGCAGAATTCCAAACCCATGGGGGACTAAAAGGGAGATGTAGAATAAATTAAGAGATATAAACAAATATAAAATAAATGAAAGATGATCAGTTTGCAGGCAATGAGCTCTTTTAAAGATGGTTTTGTGAGAAAATATTCAGAAGTATTTGTTGTAACTCATAACATATAATTTTGTTGTCTAACAGCATAAACATTTCATTTTTTACATTTCAGGCTAAAAAGAGATTTGTAAAGGGGTAACTCTGAATAGCTGGCCCAACAAAAAATTGAAGAAAATATTCAAGCAATGTTTCTATGATGAAGGTGGCCTCGAATTTCATTGGCCACCAATAAATTTAGCTTTGATATTACTTACTTTCTTGATATGAAGTAAAAGGTAGACATATTTCCTTCTGTACAACTATCATTACAAACACTGAACATTACAGCACTCCATACAAGCAAATAAGCTGCTTTTATTAGGGAAAATTGGGATTTTTGTACAGGTAAGAAGACAGGAACTGACTCTGAGGTATTATGACAACTGGCAGTTTGCCCTATTCCATTCTTTCTAAGTCACAGATTACTAGAATTACAGGTACACTAGAGCACACTAGAATTACTGGTTTAGTTTGTAAGACACATAAATACACACAAACATTTGTGACCATTTTTTTACTTAAGCTTATCCAAATAAAGTCTCATAAAAATAAACAATAGACAACAATACTGTGATCTACTAGTCCTAAACATTCTGTTATGGTAGAACAGCATAATACCTTCATATTCTACATAATATTACAGCCTTCTAAGGATGGTAAAATAACATCACTCTTAGAATTATATGTCTGCCATTTTCTATCCCCCAAATTTTCACAATTACCAATTCAAATAATGTTTGCAATATGTGCTACCTTAGAATGTTTACCACTAGTGTGACCTATTTTATATAAAAATACTAATCAAAGGTGATGAAATTCTAATTATTCCTGAAGACAAAGCTCTCATTTTATTACTATATGTTCTCAATATTTTCTCAAGTAATTGAAACATAATTAAGATTAGAGAAATACAGAAACAATATTCTAGACATAGAAAGAAAATCTATGCTCTGCTTATATATAGACTATTTTCTGATTGCAAAACAAAGAAAGAAATTATTTTTAAAATTAAATCACTATATTGCCAAACAATCCAATAAAAATGTCTTATATCTCAGCTTGTTCTCATTATAAAAATAGGAACTCTGCTTACAGAGTAGATTACATTCCTAGATTACAGTATTGTCCTGTTTACAAAGATCATCCTTTTTCTTGGAGGGATTTATACTTTTATATATTTTGTGCTCTCTTATTTACATTTGAACACATCCTGAGTATCTTATTCATTCATTGCCCTTTATATTTTCCCTGCTTTATGTTATAATTATGTTTAAAAAACATAAAAAATTAAAACATTAAAATTATGAATATTCCACTCTTACAATTTCATTTTATTGCTCTTTCTAATTTCTATTTCTCAAATAATTATAACCACATGAACAACATATGCATGCTGCCTCTTATTATATGTGTTTTGGAGCACACAGTAGGCCTAGGCAATTAATATGCTATTTCTAACATAAATTTGAATATAAAATAGCTTTTTATATGCTCAGTAAAAGCCACTGTGCTTGTGAAAATGTGTGAGACTTCATCAACAGACTGGCTGAGCTTACTCAAAGAAAGTATTTGTTACAATGATTGGAGAAAAGCCAAATACTGCATCTTCTCATGCCCAACTGTAGTAATCCTAGAGCACAAAATGTCAAGGTCCTACATCTTGTGCACCAACAGACCTGAACTGCCACTAAAATCCTCCCTGAGCTGCACCATTAGCACACCCTTGGCTGTTTTGAGTCTTGTCTTTTGCTTTTCCTGACTGAGCTTCCTTCGCTCACAGTTTTGCAGAGCTGTCCCATTTTGGTCTTCCTTGACAGAGATGGAGATAATGAGCCAGCCCCAGGAGGAAAACAAAAGTGGTTTGGTCTGTTTATGGGCATCTGATATGAGTCAATCGGAAGTGGTTTCCTATGCTGAAAAGTGATACTAAGCAATGCTGAATAACTTAAGTATGTATTTACATATACATGTATATATACATATATACATATGTGTATGTATGTAAAAATACACAAAACTTTTCACATCTCATTTTACATATAAGATTAGTTGAATATTCTCCATCCAAGGGAGAATATTCTCCATCCTTCTAATTGAAGAATATATTTCTTAAAATCCCAAATCAGTTGCTGGGATTAGATTTACTTCCATCTTTTTCACCTTGCGGACAGAATAGGGGAGTTTGGTTCTCCAAATATGATTTGGCAATATACTTCAGCAGATCTTGTATTCTGATAATGTACTCAAAGATAAAATTATTTAAAAGGTACAGCACAGACAGTCTGTGGTGTTCTCCATAATGTTCATCTCTTCTGCTTTGAGCAAATAGACATAAGGAATATTTCACCATACTCTTTTCTGTTTCCTCTGTTGCAAGTTAAAATGCTGGCATTGTTCAAAGGACTTCACTCTTGGGGGATAACATATATGATTCTAATCATGTGACTCATCATCTTATCCCACTTCACACGTACAGCAACTGTTAGGTTCTTCTAAAAGACACTGCTAGCAACATTTTACTGTCTTGCATAATTTGATTGCCTGATCCCATCTCTACATTTAAGACTATTAAAACATTTTTTTTTCATCATTTGGTATGAAAAACTTCTGTAAAGCAGCCTTCTAGGCCTCATAATCCTCTTACAGAACAAGTTTTAGAGGATACAGTTTTTTTATCCACAGTAAAGTCACAAATAAAAATGTCTTTCATGGAACACACTTTAAAGGCATACGTTTCTTATCTGTGTCGCTACTGTGGATAAAAAAATATAATTTATTTTGTTTATGTTATGTTGTTTAAATTGTCCTCTATAGTGTTCAGGTATCTTATTTCTTCTACCTCTTCCAAGAGGCCAACAGGCAATCATTGTCTTCAAAGTGGCTGAAGCTGTTTGGCTATGCAGTCAATATGATACTGTACTTTCTTTTCTAAATTAGTTTTACTGCTGCTCTTAATCCAGATGGCTACAGAATAAGTTCTATGATTCAGTGCAGTTTAGAATGGTATTTTCCGCTAACATTTTTTCGTGATTTCAGACAGCAAGCTGAAATAATTTACCTATTATCATGGCTTCAAAGCTTCTGCTTCACTATTGAAAACACGTTGTCAATTGACTTGTCATTCTTAAATTTCCTATTTCTTCATTTTCGCTATCCTCCACCTGTAGATAATCCTAAGGGAAAACAGAATCCTGTTTTTTTGGAGTATTCTCTTTTCTAAGCTACTATCAAT
The DNA here is from genome assembly GCF_000705375.1 of Tinamus guttatus. The sequence goes on from NW_010589523.1 coordinate 215,441, forward strand.
TAGGGCTACCGAAACACTTTGTGACACATAGGATACCCTTTCCATCTGCACTGTTGTGGAAGAATTGCTTGAAAAGGGGGAGGTTAGAGAAAAACTAGGGCCTAACAGAAGTTAAGGCAACTTGCTTGGGGCAACACATGGTTGTCACTTCCAGGATGGTCTGTTAGGCGGGGACTGAGCTCCTCCACAGTTCCCTGGGCAGCACAATCTCCTACCAAATGCAAAGAGGAGTAACAGAGGGTGCAGCAGAGTGAAGACACTGTCGCCAAACTCTGTTGTACTCCCTGGGCTGATAAACTGCACAGCAGCTGCCCAAAGGAAGATATATTATATAAGATGCCTGGTGCTGAGCCAGCAAGCGTGGCAAATCACTCCTTTCGGATGAACTTTGCTTGAACACAGCTCATTACAAGCTCATTATAATGCCAACACACACCTCCATCCCCAAAGTTACCCGCCTTCAAGGTACAACGACTCCTCACTGAGCATGAGCACTCCTCACTGAGCACTATGCCTTTAAATGAAAGTGAGAGATTTTTTCACCAATCAATAACAGAAATAAGTATGAGTACAGTCACTCAAAAAAAAAAAGTCACTCAAAAAAAAAAAAAAAGAGCAGAGGAGGAAAGAAGGAGGAGGGAAGAGTCCATTGTAAGATAAACTGCACAGCAGCTGCCCAAAGGAAGATATATTATATAAGATGCCTGGTGCTGAGCCAGCAAGCGTGGCAAATCACTCCTTTCGGATGAACTTTGCTTGAACACAGCTCATTACAAGCTCATTATAATGCCAACACACACCTCCATCCCCAAAGTTACCCGCCTTCAAGGTACAACGACTCCTCACTGAGCATGAGCACTCCTCACTGAGCACTATGCCTTTAAATGAAAGTGAGAGATTTTTTCACCAATCAATAACAGAAATAAGTATGAGTACAGTCACTCAAAAAAAAAAAGTCACTCAAAAAAAAAAAAAAAGAGCAGAGGAGGAAAGAAGGAGGAGGGAAGAGTCCATTGTAATTTCTTGATCAGTTGACAGGCTGAACCCCTTTCCTCCCCTCAGGTCTGGATGCCACCTGAGGAGACTACTGGAGACTGAGAGCCCTCCCCCATCTTCTGAGGTGAGTGATAATTGCACATCTGTACATCAGAGATAGCTAAAAATCCCGCGCTGTAGTACAGAATTTCCTGTACTAACACCCAAAACCTGCTTTGTAAATGTTGCATTTCAATAAATCATGCTATTTGTGAACTTGATTCACTGTTTTGAAGGTGGTTGGAGCATCTAGGGAGCTAACTTTTCCTGGGGAGAGTCATTTGTGCTTTAAACTAAGAAATAATAAAAACTTTCCTTGTGATTTTTGAGACCTGATCTTCATTGTTTTGGGTAGTGGATCACATACATTGTGCTCATGTGGTTGCTTTCAAAAGTGTTTTTATTTTTTAATTTTGATTTATGAAGCTCATAATCAAACTTAATCTGAAGAGCAAAGAATATCTGCAAAATGGGATTCTTTATTCCACAGAGCAGAAACTTCTCTTTAGAGATATCACAAATCTTTCTGTCAATGAAAATGCTCTAACACTCCAACACCTAAGCACTTTTTCATTCAACACTGAAAACAAATCAAAGGTGTTTGAATTTCTAAAGGGACAAATAAGGAAATATAGTTGCCTATAGTTGCTAACATGCCAAAAGACAGGATACCAGTATGAGATTGGGATGAATTTTCTAGCAAATAGATTAGAGAGTCTTCTGCACATCCTTTTTAGGACTGCTCCATTTCAAAGATGGAATTAAATATCCAATTTACTAGGAAAATGCTCAGTTTATAGCCAGATGTCTAGAGCAGTAACTTTTTCTTTTTTCTTGTTTTGATTTTGCAATAAAAAAAGAAATCCAACTAATAAGTGCATTTCTGCTAAGAAGATGTGATTCTTCAACAGGACTCAAGTTTCTGTGATTGTTTTCATGCTATAGACTTCGATTTTCAATAATTATAACTGGTTTTCTTTGCAATCTTAGTACTTTCTTCAGTAGTTGCAGCAGGGCTGATGTAAATGCATTTCACCAGTCTCAAACTGCATGTAAGTGTCTACTTCTAATTTCAAATTGCTCTCTAGGTATCTAGTTCATTAATATAAGTCTTTGTATTATTATTATTACCAATTATATCTTATTATTTTACGGTGCTATTTTAAAGTGGTTTGCTATCTGGTGATGCTACTTGCATACACCTATATCTTAGCTACAACAGATTCCTAATCACTCTTCTCAAGTCCATCTTTGACCATAGCCCTGCCAATACTACATTAAGCATGCCTTCCTAATTTCACTGTGATTTAATGCACAGTGGCAAAGGTGGCTAGGATTAGCTAACAGACTTCTTTTCTTTACAAGGTATTACTCCTCAACCATCCTTATATTACTGCCTTTCTCTTTTTGAAGGAAATAGCTAATTGCAGTATAAACAGGTATGTTTTTCAGCCCCCACTGACCATAATTTTGCCTTTTCATGTTGGTAAAGTGTGACGGTAAAAAGCTTGTGTATAAAAGAGCTGGATATATTTCTCGGGTATAATAAATATTTAGTGAATATACTGTCAGCTTCAACAACACTATTAACAAATCCTATAGAATGGGTACTTTGGTATCAAGTAAAATTATTTCTGAAAATATCTTTTTTCCTACATAAAAATATCTGTAAGATTTTCTTAATACATAGTCCTGAGGCCAACATCCTTTGTAGTTCACAATATAGAACACTTTCTTGATCCTTACATTTACAAAAGGAAGATCAGGGAAAAGGTGGGTTCACTGCTGAACAAGGTGGGTACCCTGATTATGAAACACATAGAAAAAGCGGAGTTGCTGAATGCCTTCTTTGCTTCAGTGCTTACCAAGGGCAGCCCTTCGGAGTCCCAGGCCCTAGGGACAAGAGAAGAAGCCTGGAGGGAGGAAGACTCTCCCTGGGTAGAGGAAGATTGGGTCAGAGAGCACCTAAGGAA
>NW_010589523.1:218807-229501 GCF_000705375.1 Tinamus guttatus
GGACAGAGCGGAGAGTGGTGATCAGTGGCGCAGAGTCGAGTTGGAGGCCTGTGGTTAGTGGTGTCCTCCAAGGGTCTGTCCTCGGTCCAATCCTGTTCAATTTATTCATCAGTGACCTGGATGAAGGGATGGATTGCTGGCTCAGCAAGTTTGCTGATGATACCAAACCCGGAGGAGTATCCGATACCCCAGTGGGCTGCGTTGCCATCCAAAGGGACCTGGACAGACTGGACAACTGGGTGGTGAGAAACCATATGAAATTCAGCCAACACAAGTGCAAGGTCCTGCACTTAGGAGGAACCTTATTAGGGAGAAATAACCCCAGACACCAGTAGAGGTTGGGGATCAACCTTCTGGAAAGCAGCTCTGCAGAGAGGTTCCTGGGCGTCGTGGTGGATGACAAGTTGGCCTAGAGAGAGGATGACTTGCCCTGGGTAGAGGAAGATTGGATCAGAGAGTACCTAAGGAAACTCAGTACCCTCGTGCTCTCATGGCCAAGAAGGCTAATGGGATTCTGGGGTGCATTAAGAAGAGTGTCTCCAGCAGGTCGAGGGACGTGACCCTGCCCCTCTGCTCAGTTGCTTGGGAACTGAAAATATGACAGGCAGCTATTTGATTCAATAATGTTTCTTTCAGAGAAGATTCAGCATAGCTGAAGTAATAATAAAAAAAGCAATCCTGTGTTTTTGTTCAAAAACAATCTTGTGTTTTTGTACATACTCTGCACCCCCTTCAACAAGCAAATGATTGAAAACTTACTTTTACTCACACTTTTGTTTATGTTCACAATTTCAGGGCATGCCAGGTACTGTTTTATTCCTGAGTGGGGGATAGGGGAGATGGAGGAATCACACCACCTACAGGTTTTTGTACCTTACTTTTGATCTGAGTTGTTGGTACAGATATTTTTTTCTTCTTTTTCTTTTGACTCAGTAAGAGAGTAATAATGTTTGACTAGCTAGACCTCTGGTCTGACTTAGCAGAGCCAGTGTGTTCATCAGCTGTCTGCAAGAACTGAACTGCCACAGCTTCTCTTAGAATGGAAGGATGAAATTGCTCTTCACGCAGTTCATAGCCCAGCCACATTACTGGAGGTAAGAAAAATGTGAAATGGTGATACTTCATACTCCTTTTAAACTGAACTAAATTTTAAAGCACTCATTCAGAAAATACACACCACACAATTTCTCCTATTTTTTTTTCAAATACTTAAACTGATTTTGGCAATCAAGTGTTTTTCTTTGTTTATTTGTTTGTTAAGGATTTTCTTTTTCAGCATGATTTTTGTTTTTAAGAGGGCTAGAACAGACTTGGTCCTCAACTTGTGAGGCAAGACTGTTGCTAGTTATTGAGGTTTTTTTTTTATATCTCCTCTTCTGTTTAAGATGGAAAAATATATATAGCGACGCATACACATATATGTGTGTATAAAGGTCAGCCTATACTATGAATTGTCATTTTGCCTGTAACTTTTCCCTTGAGGAGAAGAGAGACATTTCCTGTTAACCTAGTGAACATCCTCCTAAAGATGTTTCTTGTTATACTTTTCTACAAGATTTATGGTTGCTGGAAGACTCCTCTGGGAAGGCTCCAGCCCAATTCCCCACTCAAAACCAGGGCCATCCAGAGGGTCATATTGGTTACTCGTTTCACTGCACACTAATGGGTAGTTCATTGACATAGAAACCCAGAGCTCTTTTCTCTGCGTTCCCCATAGACTGTTATGCTACAACATGAGCAATGAATTCCAACAGAGTGTATGGGCAGTACTGAGTTAAGATTACTTCCCCTTCACTTCTGTTCCTGGCATAGAAGCAGGGAATAAGAGGAGTTTGGAAGGAGATTCATGCTAAGTGATGAAGATAATAAAGAAAGGAAAGATCCCAATGATCTAGGAAGAATGAAAGGAAAAAAAAAAAGGCAAACAAGAATTTTCCTATTTATCTCCACATCACTTCAATATGCCCACTTGGACTTCTGTACTTCATGTATGATCCAGATATACTATGTCAGTAAACCTGCAACTGAAGCTGGGCACAAGAAACAAGATTCTGAAAACTGAGCAAGATGGAGGGATCTCCAGTCATTCCCATGGTTGGAGTTCAAAACCACCTCTGGTCTCAAAAGCATTTATTGTAACCTGAGACTTGTGTAACCACAAGTGCCTTTTTGAGTTTGATGAAAGATTTCAGAATTAAAGTTTCTCCTCATGTTTATTGACTGTTGTAGTGTCTTTGCTTATTTCAACTTTTAACTAAGGCAGTTTTCCACAAAGTATGTAAAAATTCATTAGGTAAACATGGAAAGTTGCACCAAGATATTTTTTCTTTATAGTGCACATGCAGTACATTCCTTGGAGACAGCAGATAAGCCAGTGCTGCTTTCTTTTTTATTGCTTTCAGATGTTCTTCAACTCCATGTTTATAGCTACTCAGTTTATAATTGATCTCAAGAGGTAGCAGTGCATTGTATAGTATAGTGACAGCCTCAAAGCTACTCATAAAACCCTGTCCCCTAAAGAATATGGCTTTGTATAATAAAGCTACTGAATAATTCAATAAGGTTAACAGGCTTTACATAAAGTAAATAAATAAATAAATAAAAGTTCTGAAATCTGAAAGTTCCCCATTAGCTATATTTTCCTTTTCCATTTCAATCCAAAGACAATACAGTCATTCTTCTGAGTATATAGCTAAAGGAAGCTTGGAAGCTTTCTAGTAGTTTTTCAAGTAGTTATTAGAAAGAATGGAAAATGCCAGCCAGGAGGGCCTTTACTGATGCCAGGATAGGGGAGAGGAACTATTTTTCTTTGTTTCAGAAGCAACATTGACAATTCTATTCTCTTTGTAATTCCCACTTACATGAAACCAACAGTAGATCCCTATCTTGAAATATGACCTGAATTCACTAGCTGTGAATGAGACAAATCAACTTGGAGAACTCGAGCTGAATCTTAAGAAACTCATGCAGACACTGTTATGGCTTCAGATCAAATTTGTGAGGAAACAAAGCTGTTTCTGGGTTCATTTAAATATAAAACTCAAGAGGATGAAACATATGTGAAATGAAACAGACCAAATAATTTAATTAACCCCTTTGGGAATTGCAGCAGAACTTCACACAGCTCTAGAAGTAGAGACAAAAAATATCCATAAGGGATGGCTCAAACTACGAAGTTCAGAAAACAATGTTAATTACCCATTACCTTCAAAGATATTCAGATTAGGTAGTTCAAATCTATTTATACTATGCATGAGAACTTGCATATACTTGCAAATACAAACCAGACTATCATGCTGTTATTTTCACACCCTGAAAATACCCTTACTAAATCCACCTGGTATGACTGAATTTAGAATTACCCAGTTGACTGTGTGGTAGTTACAGCTGCATGAAAGACAACATTGAAGGATTTGCTTTATTTTGTTTATAACAAAGCTAATTCCGGATCATAAAAATCTGTATTTGGTGGTAAGACATCTTGAATGCTTGTTATAGTAATCTACATCAAGCTCCTAAATGGAGATACACTCTTTTATGGATATTTAGAAGTGTATGAATAATCTCAAAGCACAGCTTTATTATAATCGTCTGTCAAAAGGAGCCTAAGGGCTTCCTTTATCTGCCATATCTTGTTAGGACAGGTTTGCAAAGATTTTACAAGGCTTTCAACATATTGGTATAGACAGTACGCAAGGTGAATGGTAAGATGGGTGATGGCAGCTCATGTTCAGTTCATATACGGGAAAAAACAGTGGAATGCATTAAGTAGGTCACTTGTCAATGAAGCATATCACTGCTCTTTGAAGTTCCCACTTACAGATTCCCAAAGAGAAATAAGTTGATGGAAGAGATTAGCACAGCAAATGACAACACTATAGTCCTAGCACTGATGGTCATTTACTTCAGCAACAAAGCAGTTTCCCAACTTTCCCAAAGAGTTATAAATCTATAAAAAGATTTAGCTATATGCCTCTTTCTTTTTGCCTTCAATTTAGGATACAGGAAAGTTATTCCACAGCCAAGAAAAAACAAACGATCAAATAAAAAATACTGCTAAACTCAAAAGACAGGGGTCTGGACAGGGGTCTGCAGGGTCTGGAGCCTTTTATCTTTCACAAAACATTAGTTTGAAAAGGCATGATTCTGATATTAGTGGAGTTGGACAAGCATGAAGTGTAATCTTCAAGTTTTCCTAATGTGTTTCCAACAGTTCCACTGAGGAAACAAATGACAATTTACAAACAAACAAAAACAAACAAACAAACAAAAGCAGTTAAAATCAAGGATCTGCTCTAGAGAAGAAAGAAAAGAAAAAAAAATACAGATGGCCACCTATTCTTCCAATAACTTTAGTAAGACAACTGAAGAGAGCTCATGGCAAAATAGTTTCCCTTTGGATTTGTGCCTCAGGAAGAAACTCATTAAGATAATTCTAGAACAAGATTATGATAAACCTAGATAGCCATTCTAGGTACCTTAATGCTATTCAGACATTAACACTCAAGAGATAACTGCTCAAGATTCACTATGTAAAGAGCAGTACATGTTCACAGTATGTAAAAACATATTTCTATTGACTTCAGTGCAATGATATCCCCAAGTTTTCAAACTGTGGAAGGAGAGGCAATTTTAGTTTTTCAGCACATATGTTCCAAAATTTCTAATAAATAAGTTTCTTGGGGAGAGAAGGAGTTTTTTAAAATACGGAATGAATTAATATTTGCCATAGTATTCTAGCATTTTTAATCTTTAATCTAGGATTAAAGTAGTTGCATTTGGTTTCCCATAGTGTATTACTATCATATAAGTGTAATATCTAACGCCCAATTTTCTCCTTATTTATCAGCAGTAAGTAATACTTCTTATATCTTTCCTCCTAGCTACCAACTTTCTCAGATTTTTAAGTGAAACTCACTGCAGCATCAAGCTGAACAGTGATTCCAGATCACACTGGCAGGGATTTTGGTTAACAGTATTATACAGCCTACCTATACTGAATCAGCCACATACTCTTTCTCAGTCTGTCTGTAAATACTACATTTTATTCATGTGATGATTGCTGATGGTGGATTAAAAGACCATTTTATCTGCTTACTCTTATTATATCTGCTCTCTCTTAGAACACTACAGAAAAGATGTACATTTCACTTTGATTTATATGAAGATTTATTCTTCACGTGTAAAATCCAATTAAAGCTATTCATATAGCAGGAATATTAATAAAATTAAAGAAAGGGAGTCAATCTCATTTTACTTTTAGCTAAATGACAATGAACTTTACTGCCTTTCAGTTCATTTATCCAGCTTAAAGACTAGGCAGAAGACAGGTAAGTATGATTTTCACTGGGAATGGGGGTGTAAGGGAAAGATAAGCTTTTATTTTTTATTCAGGTTTAGACTTTCCTGCTGCACAGGTTGTTCTCAGTGTGCAGACCAGTTGTATGTTCCCCTCTGGTGTTAACAAGTGTTGTCAATACAGATTTGCACTTTCACTTGAAGTACAATATTGGATGCAACAGCCTCTTGCCAACCATAACCAGTGCCTACCTTAGAAATACAATCCCCAAGGAAACTTACATAAGTTTTATTATTTTTCTTCCTGTGAGAAATATATTAAAGGAAAGTGAACTATAAAATTTTTCTTTAGGCTGAAGATATGTTCAATTATTTTTCACCAGGCTTTATTGCAAAAGAATAACTTACAAAGGGATACTGACTGAAAATATAATAAAAAAAATCCTCTGAAAATATTCCAGGTTAATTTTCCCTATCCACTTACTTTCTTTGTTTTATAACTTGCACTGTACTTACAAAAAAAGTGTTCTTTACACCTTCACTAGCAGCAGTGTAGAGCACTGAAATCTGAGTGGATCATTCGCACTTAGTTTCCAAGCTGGGAAATACAGAGTTGTTTAAAAACAGCAGCAACAAAATGAAGATTGGGAAAATGTGAGCCCACTGCTGGAATGAGGCAGGGGCTCTGGGGACAAAAAAAATCAGGAAAAACAGAGATACTGACTGATTTTTCTCCTCAGTCTTTACTGGTTAGCCTAGCCCTGGAGACAAGTAAGAAACTCTGGAGAAAGAAAGACTTTTCCTTGGTGGAGGAGGATTGGGTTAGGGGTCACTTAGTTCTTCACAAGACCATCCACCCTGATGGGATAAACCCATCAGTACTGAAGGATCTGGGGGCTATAATTGCTAGGTCACCCTCAAACATCTTTGAGAGGCTAGGGAAATCAGAGAGGTGCCTGAGGACTAGGAGGAAGCAAGTGCCAGTCCAGTCTTCAAAAGGGACAGGAGAAACTACAGACAGATCAGCCATTCCTTGAAAGGTTTGGGAACAGCTCAATTTGGACTCCATTTCCAAGCACCTGAAGAACAAGAAGGTCAGCATGGGAGTCAGTATGGGAGTCAGCATAGGAGTAGTCAGCATGGTTTCACAAAGGAAAATCATGCTTGACAAATCTCATGGTCTTCTGTGATGAAATAACTGTCTGGGTAGAAGAGGGGAGAGCTGTGGACTTTGTCTATGGTCGACTTAAGCAAGGTTTTCAACAACTTTCCCCCATAACATCCTCATAGGCAAGTTCAAGGAGTGTGGGATAGATGAGTGTGCGAGTGAGTGAGAAGGAGTGACAACTGCCTGAAAGGCAGAGCTCAGATAGTTGTGACCAGCAGTGAAGAGTCTTGTTGGAGGCCTATAGTTAAGCAATGTTTCCAGGGGTCAGTCTTGGGTATGGTCTTGTTCAACTTAGTCATCAATGACCTGGATAGAGTGCAACCTCAGCAAGTTTGCTGATGATACAGAATGGGGAGAAGTGATATACCTGAGGGCTGCGTAGCAATTGAGAGAGATTTAGACAGGCTGGAGAGCTGGGCAGAGAAGAACCTCCTTAAACTTGACAAAGACAATTTGGTTCCTGCACTTGGGGAAGTATAGCACTTGGGGAAGTATAGCTCATGAAACAGTACAGGCTGGGGGTCAACCTGCTGGAGAGCAGCTTTGCAGAGAAAGAAACGCAGAAATTTCCACCTGCATGGAAAACCTTTTTAACTGTGAGGATGAAAGAGCACTGGAACAGGTTGCCCAGAGAGGTTGCAGTGGAGTATCTCTCCTCAAGATATACTCAAAATCTGCCTGGACACTATCCTGCACAACATGATCTAGGTAACCCTGCTTGTGCAAGGAGTTTGGACTAGATAATCTTCAGATGTCCCTTCAAATTTCAATCATTCTGTGTGATTCTGTTATTCTATAGTTATTTTTGTAGTGGTATTTAAAAAACTCTCAAGTTTAAAATTGATATTTTTGTTTTTGATTTGCACATCATAATTTTGATCAAGCAATACAAACAAATCTTAAGGTAGTAGAAAAATTACTTCTTGACCAAGTCTACATTTGACTGGATATGACGGCATTTTGTAGTGGACAGAGGGATTGTCTTTTGTAGTTTAGGTTAGTTTCCCCCCACTAGAGTTTAGGCAAAAGTGCTCAGTGATTCTGACTTAGATGAGAAATAGACATTCAGTACTTGATTTAATGAAACATCTCCTACTATACTAAATACGAATTTGCACCCATATCACCATTCCACACTCTTGAGAGCAGAGAAAATATTGCATTTTTATTATTTAGTGCTCCAGAGGCATACATACACATATTTCTTAGCTATTTTCAGATTTATTAGCATTATTTCATGGAAAATAAGCTATTAGCTCACCTGAAGTTATTCCAGGATATCTTCCAATTGGTTATTGCATTTCCAATTCCCTGGTTATTCAAGTTACATCTCCATTTCTAAAACACCCAGACTAACTGCCTAAATTTATGAATAAATAAGTAATATTAATAATAATAAAACCTAGAAAAGAGAGCAGAAGTTAAAAATGATTGTGACAATTCAGCTTGCTACATGGAAGGCATCTTTCCAAACAATAATTGTTTCCTTTCTTTTTCTTTCACCTCACTTCTTAAATAATAGCCGTGTGTCCTGATTACTGTAGTGTTTTTCTCTTCTTGCTGAAAACCAAAAATGAGTGTCCTGAATGCAAAAGTGAATTTTATCTACTTCTTCATCCCTCAGTACTTTGTTTAGTTATTTTTAGGAAAAAATATAACAATTTCAAGGCCCAACACCAACGAGTACAGATAAGCATATCATGAAATCAAATCCATGAATAAAAACAGACATGGAGACCCCAAAAGTTTCCATATTGAAGTTATGTCCAAAATGTAAGTCTCTCTGCCTTGAGCTACATCTGACCCATTTTGTTTTTAGCAAGATAGTCTAATGGTGATGGCAAGATAGTCTTTCATGGTGACAAGTGGTAATCTAAGAATGCCTTTCCTCTAATCCCCTGAAGCAATTGGCCACCAAGCTGCCATAAAGATTTACTGGAATAGCACAGCAACACTGAAACACAATCACTTGCACTTTCATGCACAGACACAAATTATTCGGGCCACAACTCCCCTTTATATCCAGACTGACTGGCATATCTAAGTTGCTTCTCGTTAAGTTGTTGTGCTTTTGAAATGCAGTATTGGAAATTTAATTAAGTTATTGCAATAGCTAACTATGTTAACATCTCCATTCCATCGATTCTGTTCTTCCTGATGTGTATATATAATGATGGTTAAAGAAATGATGAGTATGAAAGTTGCTTAGAAACAAAATGAAACACTTTTCTGTGTTAATTTTAAATGCAGATTTTTTTGTGTTTTTGTTTTCAACAACTACTGCTTTATAGACTTAGGCTCTGAGAATTATCTCAAAAGCAAGACAAAATAAATGTAAAATAAAATGCATTGAAATATGCATATTTTAAAAAGAGCTCTGTAAAAGCACTATTTTCTAAGCACTTTTTTTTTCTGTCAGGAATTCAATCAAACTTCAGTTCTATGCTAAATTTATTAATTCAAACTATCACGGGAATTTCCTTTTCATTCCTTTTTTTTTCTCATCACAATGGTGTTTTGTGAGTGAATATAAAAATCACATCACTTTTATTTAAAATATACTATTAGATGATTGTGCAAGGTAACCATGTTGTTCTGTATGAATTAGGAGAGCAGAGACTATTCTAAACTAAAAATGTACAGTAACTTATATGCAATTGAACATATATAGGTTTTCCTTTGAAGTACTCAGCCTATTTCTTAATGCAGCAACATGCAGAGAAAAACAGCATTTTGAAAATGAAAGTCTCATCTGATTGAAAGGGAAGAATCTCCTCCGAATAGTGAGTTAATATTTTAACTAGGTTGATTTTCTTTTCAGTCCTTACAGTAAGTTTTTACAGCAAAAGTAAAAAAGTCTACATGGACAAAATTATTCTTGGAATTTTCATTCATATTTATGTGATAGCTACTTGCTTACATATGCAGTATCAATCTTTATTTCTGAGCTGGAGGTTAGTCTAAGATGAACACAATTTGAAGGCTATGCTACCCTCTCAGCCAAATAGAGGATGATGGAAAAGGACATCTCTCCTAGCATTCTCTTTGCCTCTCTCTACTCCCCAACAAGCACACACACTATATTCTGCAAGACTGTCTGGTAACTGAAGGAAACAATAACCCAAGGCAAAACATGGAATTCAGATGGTGGGTGAAATCTTGCAGTGTTGAACATGCTAGGTTTTGGTCAGGTCATAACTAGAGAAAAAAATCTTCCCTCACTACTAGCAACTGTATTTAGAGGAAAGAATTTGGTTGTTTTAATTTGGGCAAAGTAGAATCTCCATGTCATTAACATTGTAAATCTTCCAACATGCAATTTTACTGCACTCTAAGTGAGGGAGAAGTATTTTGTGAACCAGAAAATATGTTATTCTTTATAGGATGCAGTTCTGCTAACCATTACGATCTACCTGCTGCCGCCCACAAAATGTATGTTTTACTGACTGAAGCAACAATAGCTCTGTTCTATTTCTGCACATTCAAATCCTGTAATTAAGATGCTCAGCAGAGCTGAGGATATCTATAATATGGTTGAATGAAGCTGGAATATTATCACATTACATTACATCACACCACATTACATAATTTACAGAATGTAAGAACCTTATATCCAGGATTACAGCTGCACAGTCCAAAGAATTAGAAGAAATACTATAAGAAGTCAGAATCAGCATCTTAATTCAGACCGGTCAAAGACATTAATTGGGATGGTGTCCACGCAAAGTTCAAAACTGTTATTTGCCATTGAAGTTTTACTCCTCCCTTGTTCTGAGCCTGCTGTTCATCTGTTTGTCATTTTGATTGGTTTCCTCAGTGACACTTCTTTTATATTGCAACTTAATTCCACAGCTCATCTGTATCAGCTCTGCTTTCAAAATCTTGATTTCTTTCACCCTCATTGGCATGCTTTCGATTTTCAGAGATGCCATGAAGCTTAAATGAACTTCTTTAGCAACTAGGATATGCAATTATAACAGTCAGGATCCCATTCATGTCATTTTTTTTTCAGTTTCACGTCACATTAACTTTGTATTTCAAGCCTTCATGCTAATACTGTATGCTAAGGGCCTAACTGTTGTTTCAGACATCATAGGTTTCTTGAAAAATCTTGAACAAAATTATAAGCATCACATTTGTGTTTGTATAGTAACCAGTTGGTTTTCTCAAGGATGCTGGTCTCTAATTATGAAGAGATACATGATATTAAGTGGTGTATCACAGAAAA